>JAWDGP010002498.1:685000-785000 GCA_033675545.1 Elysia crispata
AGGGGCAAGCAAATGTAAGAATAGAGGATCTCATTGTAATGGGCGGAAAAGAAAATAGCTGAACCTCACAAGATATTTTAACAGTGAAATCAACTTTACAATTACAAAAAAAACAAAAAACAAAACAAAACAAAAACAAAGAATTAATCAACTCCTATTTTCTGCAACAGTGCTGGATTCGCCATCTTCTACGACTTTGTGCTGAATCTCGACCCTCGCATTGGAGCCGTCCGTCTGATCGTGGGCCTCCACAACAACCAGGCGAAGCTCGGGGAGCCCACCATTCTGCCCCTGGTCTATACAGAGCCTGGAACCAGACAGGCCACCACCTTCAATGCTCCTCTCGTCAATGCTGTGATAGGTGCCAGGCAGCCAGTGCCCAGGTAACTGTTTTTTTTTCTGGTCATTTGTTTGACATAGCTCGTCCACATGTACAGTTAAACAATAATTACTAAACTTTTTATTATTAATGGAAATATACGTTTTGTGATTGTTTGGAAGCTACTCCTTGCCCCTCTCTAGAATAAAACAAATGGGAAAGATTTTAATGGGAAAAAAGAAGACTGGTGAGATAATCTTTGCCTTATGGCTATCTTTTTACCTTAAACTTCCTACACATTACCCTTCACGAAAATCTTTGCTCCAGATGTCCACCTCAGCCTGACCTTGGGATAGTGGTCGAGCTCCAGGCAGCTGGTAATATACCCGGCGCCGAGCATGACCAGTCTCGGCTCATCACACGTGCCTGGACGAAGATCCCTCTGTTCGACAGTCAAGAGAGGCTCATGGCGGGGAGACACAGGCTGCCGCTCAGAGCTGTGCCCATCAAACCATACATCCCTATCCAGGACCTGGGCAGTATTCCACAGGTAAAACAGGGACTTGGGTCTGTTGATTATCACTTGGGTTGTAAAATATTCAATTGCCTGTTTAGTTTATGGTCACTTGACGTTGAATTGTTTCCGATGAATGGCTACAGTGGAGTTGGTATAGAGTAATTTTAAAAGAAAATAATGTAAACAGAATAAAAAAAATGTTTCTTCGGGTTTTATATGTGCTGGACTTTTGTTTGATCATATTTTGTGGCGTATTTCGATTGTTGCACATACCAGGATTTTTTTTTTTTTTTTGGTTAAGCTTTACGCCTATTTAATGTCCCGAAGAATCTTTGACGGAATAGAGGGTTTTCGAAAGCGAAGGATAAAGTTATATAACCCGAGATCACCTGATTGAAAGTCCAATTCTATAGTGAAAGAAGAACAAAGCACCCTGCTAAGAAATATGTAGATATCGTCTCTCAAGAGCTCATGTCCCATCTCTGGAAAGCAAATTTTGGTTCTTTACTGGTCAGCGAAGCCCTGTCTTTAAAAGAACTTGGTATATAGTGCACCAGTCCAAGAGACCTAGAGGGCGCAGATGACTTTATGATCTACGAACTTGTCTCGTCTCCTGCTGAACTGTATACGAAAGTCTGGGATATTAGCTGTGATTTTCCTGGCATTGAATAAACCGTACGAGATCTCATTGTACGGACGGGTCAAGGTCTGATAAATACTCCATCATGGCTGTCTGTCGGTTATCGTATTTGCTCCCCTGCTCGGGGACTTGAAGGCTCTGAGTTGTACGAACTTCAACAGAAGTTGGGTTCTTGACATCAATGCCAGCTACGCATTGCAGTCGTATATTTCATAGTTACACCAGAAAAACGTCTTTATTAACCATAACGAGGTTTCGTATTTTGTGTTCTCTGCTTAATACTATTTTTGAAAGAAACATTAAGTTTCTTTTTAATATATTTCTCTTCAGTATGGTGAGACAGAGCTCTACTACCGTATAGTGAACATGCGGGACGCTTACAACCAGTCTATGGCCCCAATAGCTGCGGCTAATCAAGACCATTATGTAGTTGCTCCAATGGTAAAAAATTATTTTCTGTCTAAGCGATATATTCGAAATAACTCTTCGATGACTAGAATAGGTTAGCGTTTTCTTGTTCTTATACAATCGCTTATCCCACTAACCATTTATCTTCATCATTTATTAACAAGTAGGTCAATATTTTATCCTCCATTCTGATTTTTCTCTACAAATGAAATCTTTTTTTTTTAAATTAAACATAACAAACGAAAAGCTGATTATTATAGATCTAAATCTATTTTACCATTACAACACTTAAGGTAAAACCGTTAACATTGAGAATAGAGGATGCATTTGAAGCCCTTCTCAGCAATAAAGTATCATATGAACGTTTTTGCAAAGTTTTATGAGAAGAAACTTTTTTCTTTAATATTGAAAACTGCCTGATTTACGCAAACAAGAACCTTTTCATTCTTTCTCCTTTTTTATTTAAAATCTTCAAATCGCTTAACGTGTCTAAATTTAGTTCCGGCTTCTTTCTGAAATATTAGCAAACGTAGTCATAATTCCGATACGTTATTCTCTATTTGTAAGCTTCAAACCTGATACTGCTTCTAAATAACATGTACATGATTCAATTGATACACACTGTGGAATTTTTTGTGTAGATACATTTCTGTTTTGTGTTTTAATAGTATTGTCATGATGATTAATTCCTCAATTTGGAAAGTCCAATAAACATTAAAATGAAATAATACATAGTTTACAATTAAATTGTTTTGTTGTCTTAATTAAAATTTGCTGATGATACTTTTTTACTTTCGATTCCTTAATTCATCTTTAATCCATACACCCATGCCGTTCTTTATAATATTCACATTTTGGACAAAACAAAAATACCTATCTGAATATAATGTTGATTAAACTATGTAAATTCGGCCTTTTTTCTATTAGATTATCTATACATCAGGATAAGGGTTTAAGCCAAAGCTGTTAGATCTACTTCTTGGCCTTTTTTAAAAACTTTTCTATAGATGAACACTATTGTAGCAAAGAGAATGGATTTCAATTTCAAATCAAGCGTGTATAGGATGTCTTGAATAAACCAATACTGGATTGTTTAAAGGACAGAATCTTTGGTTAGAGCCTAAGAACCTAGGCATTAACCGAGGCGCCCTACCGTTTTCTCTTCCAGGGCGGAGAAGTTGTTACTCAGGTGGCTATTACACCAATTCCTCCCCCTCCCACCGAATCCCCTCCCAGCTCTCCAATGGATCGCTTCTCTCCTTTGCAGAGGTAGGGATTAAACCATAACAAACAACCTAACACTGTCGATTAACGGTGCACCTAATGCTGAGCTTACTTCCTGCATGGATGGCACATTTGAAGGCTCCCGGTTTTTTGTTGGTGGTGTTTCTGATTTTTTTTTTCTTTTGCAAAATTAAAAAAAAAAAATGGTGAAGCGGAGACAATTTTTTTTCCATTGATTCCGTTTTGTTAGTTTGTTTGTTGTTGTTGTTGCTGCTTTTTTTTCAATCGCTTTTCATTAATTTGCTTTTGAATTAATTGTAGATTAACTGCAGCTTTGTGTCGAAGTTAGAGTTTTTTCCTTCAGCGCATCTAATTGAGGAAATGAATGAATGTTTTATAGAATTGAGATAACTTTGACGATCACTTGCATCTATAACAACAGTAATTTACTTTCTTTCATTCTCAATATAATTTTATGTTGAAAAAGGACCTCAATGGTCATCAAATTAAGCTACAGAAACGTTGAAAATGCTATAAATGTTTTTTTTACCGTGCTTTTTACTTCAAACGTTTAATCTATGTCTTTGCTTTTGCTTCAAATTGCAAATTACCTATGCATCACCTAATATTATTTCATCTTTTGTATGGTACTGTTTTGTACATAAATCTCCTTTTATAGTTGATGAATTGGCAATGCGCTGCTAGCCGCGTGTTTTGAGCGAAGTGTTTGTAAGACCAATTTGTAAAATTTTGGCTATTAAAAGATCGCTTTTTACATTCTTTAATATGTACACGACCTCAATTGTTGCAAAACCAAAATTGTTGCTAACAGTACTTAATCATAATCATTACTAGCTGTATAATTTTAGGTTTTTTTTTTTTTTTTATATCTATTCTTCATGGCCTGTTTTTTTAGATGCATAGGAACTTAACGATGTATCAAGAGCCCTTGCTTACGGTCGTCGTATCGTTTCTATACGTTTATTAATACAGGCCCAAAAGTCCATGTGTTTTACTAAGGTGTGCATGTGCAGTGAAATCATTAGACTATAGCTCTACACTCAGCATTAGGACGAAGTGGAATATTAACCCTTTTAGTCACTAATACTCTGTAGTTTCTCGTTTTTTCGGGGTGGGAGGGTTTTTTTTTTCTATTTTTTTTTGTGACAATAGCTTACATTTCTCAATTCAACGTCAGAGCAGGTATTATAAATTTGTCCGAGAGGCAGACAAAGCAGCCAAAAAATTAATTAAATAAAACTTTACTTCATGTCGACATGGCAATTAGGATGAGAGGGTAAAAATTCAAATAATTGCATTTAATGAGACTACGCCCATCATCTCTTCTCTATTAAAATGATTTAGAGGTGGGAAAAATCTCATGCTTCTGATCATTGTATAGGTAATCGTTTACGCCTACCTGATTTAATAAAATTTTGTGAATGCCTTAAAAAAGAATGTAAAGTCAACTAAATCTGATCCGATTCCAGGAGGACGCCGAACCTGCCCCCGATCCAGATATCGAGTACGATTTTGGACCCGACTATCGGCTTCCAAGTCGACCGGGTCAAACACGCCGAGCTTGGTGAGGGAAAAGTTCGCCTCACGGCCTACTACCACTCTACTGGAAAGGTGGGCTAACATTATTACTTACTTATCGTTTTTTTTTTTCTAGATATCAACCTAGATGGAATGCACACGTACCAACATGGAAATAAAATACCTGATAATTGAAATTGACTACACACCTTTTTTTTTCAAAGGAAAGGGTCTTTGATTCCTACTGCATTATTGTTTTTTCAAAAAGAAACAAAAAAATAGAATGTACGCATCTCGTTTGAGGAGGAACAATTACGTTAATGTATTTTATGAAAGAGTGAGTTAGAAAGGGTAAGGAGGATAAAACATAATGAGGAGATGAAACATGTTGAGGAATGATAACTTATATTATGTCTTGGTTGGCATTAAGTATAAAGAGAAACCACACTATAAGGGTGTAAAATATTGGAGGAGAATATGAAAATCAGAATACAGCGCCACAAATCAAAACATTGATTCATGGTAGTCATGGACCGATAGATAGCTAGATAAGTAGTTAAATAAAAATCGGATGGATGGATAGCTAGATAAATATATGAATGAATAGATGGATAAATAGATAGAGGCGTAGATGGACAGCATAAGATAGACAGATAGATAGATAGATAAATAGATCAATATATGAATGAAAATATAGATAGATAGATAAATAAATAGATAGATAGATAGATAGATAGATAGATCAATATATGAATGAATAGATGGATAAATGGATAGAGGGATAGATGGGCAGAGTAAGATAGACAGATAGATAGATGGAAAGATAGGAAATATATAGACAGATAGATAGATAGATAGAAAATGTATAGACAGATAGGTAATGGTAAAAGATCATGCCTCAAATATCTTTGCATGGTGCACTGGTGTTTCGAGCGGAGGACACTGCAGTTGTTTATCCTCCGTTCTTGTCAGGCATGTCAGATAGGCAGATAGATAGATAGATAGATAGAGAAATGCTGTCATCCCCAACACATTACTTGAATTTTAAAAAAATCCAATATTCCATACTTATTTCATAAAATAGGTATCACTTGCGCAGCAATCAAACAAAGTATGATTGCCAACATGTGATACAATCTGTAACCTTTGTCTACATTTACTGCATTGTAGGAATGTGTCCTGATCGTATTGCCCACCCGCACATCCCTAACCCTCCCACTACCAGATTGTCCAATCAGCCACCAGCCCTGTTATGTGTAGCACTACCGCTGTGCGTTCCAATTTCAAGTACAACTATCACGTGTTCGGCCAGCAGGAAGCATCTTTTCAGGACGTCCGTCTGAGCGGAGACATGCTCCTGGTGGTCAGGTTCTACCTGCGCCGCCAGGTGCGAGGAGGCCAGAGCGGCGACGCTCCTCGTGTTGGGAGAGATGCGGCCAACGTCCAGCAGTATGGCGAAGAAGCTCTCGTTGCCTGGGCAGCTATACCTCTCGTGCTGTCCACGCATGGAGGTGAGACTTCCTCCTCCCCAGTATCAAGAATGAAATGAGGGATTGGTTACAGAGAGATAAGCATAGATTAACAGCCGTTTGCTTTTTTCTTATTTAATTTATTGTTTGTCGATTCTGTGGCGGTGTATGTAAATTGCCTGTCGAGCGACTGGGCTCTTCTCGGTGAATGTCTCGAGACTCTCAAGACGCATGATTGTTCAATTGCTCTGAGGCAACGTTTTTCGTATTCAGCGTTCTGGTGAAGTAAAGTTAGTGTTCAGTATGGTTCTCCTCATATTAAGGTGGCAGTGAATCCAACTTGATTTGAAAACCATTGGAGATACATGACTGTATAATAATGAATAATGGCCATTCTGCGTTTAATATAATACTTTAAACACTGTCACATGTTCAGAATTCCAATTCGTTTGATATATGGTACACCGAATATCTCACTCTAGATTCTCACTTGAAACTGAACTGAATAACAAACCTGATATCACCATGTTATTAAAAGGCTCCATCAACATAACAGCTATCTTTCCATTATATTAGTCAACAGTTTATCATCGATTTTCCTGTCTTTCACAAATACCGCAGGGACTTATGTATTAAAGATACTAACATGTGTAAGGCGCTTGGCATCACTGTGAAGTGTTTTGGAAGAAAGCAATCGAGCTATCAATGAACTTGTTTTAAGTTAATTATCTTTCCCTGTTCTCCTTTGATTTTCCCCCAAATCCAAGACCTCTCTTCGCGTCAACGTCGAGAATTCAACCCAAACATGATGCGTTTGAACATTGGCACCCACACCCTGAAGCTATTCGCCCCACCCGTACCAGAGCCCAACAGCATCCCCATCACCGATAGCAGCAGCAGCAGCCACCACCTCAAACAACAGCAGGCCATGTGGAAGCGTTACGGGAAGGCGTCCGTCCGCCTTCACATCTTCCACGGCCAACCCAGGCCAGGCTCGCTCACCCCAAGCGAGCTCTCCGACGAGGGCGAGGAGATTCTGCCCGAGGTGAGCTGCGCCCCCCGTTGCTGTATTATAAGGCATTTATTTACAAAAGATCCAGAATCTACACGCGATAAAGGAAATCGGCTAGTTCTATACTTTTCATTTCTATTTTTAGATCCTTTGAAAGGTTTACCGTATTAGAAAGCTATAAATTTTCGTATTAGGTGCATAAAAATGTCCTGACTTGGGAAAATTCTTAGTCTCGCAGGTATTTAAACCTACATGATAATGAACATTTTTTTTAAATCTGTAAATATATGTGGATATTACCAAAAAAAAAATTTAACAATTCTTGTTAGCGTTAACAATATTATTCATCAGAAAGACTCAAACTTCGCAGCTCAGAGGCAGGGCTCATTATCAAATACTACTCGTAAAATATAAGGGAGCAAACCTAGTTAAGTACCTTAGCTTTGGTATTGTCAGATCATGAATTGTCGCTCTTGTTTAAGTAATATGTTTTGGAGACGTAGCTTTTTTTCTATCCCTATCTTCGGAACAATTCTTTTTGCGGTTTCTTGGCGGCATTTCTGCTAAATGGAACAGAACGTAATTCCAGACACTCGTAAGTCTATACCATTACTATATTTGATTTCTTTCTTTATCTCAGTATGCCTGGCTTCCATATGAGAGAAAGACTCCACCCTCAGACCCATTCCACTCCGGAGATGGGTTCGACATCTACATTGATGGATGTCGCTTCTTGCCAGACTCAGTCACTTTCACCAGGGTAAGCAAGATAGTGTTAAAAAAAAAAAAGAAAAAGTAAAACATCTCTTCATATTCGTTTCCTCTTGAGGGGAAAAATTTTTTGCATGTCAATGATAATTCTTCAAAAGTTTTTACTTCTTTTAATTATTTTGATTAGAATACAAATTGATCCGGTGTAATGATTTAAATTTACTGGCTTTAACTCTATTGGATTTACTTTGTCATTTCTTTACGTATTGGTCTAAGTCGTTCTAAAAAACTGTTTAAAGTTTTGTAAGTCCCACATACAGTCTTTTACGGCAATCTATAGTTATGAATGACTGCGTTAAAAGGTTACAGCACCATTTGATCTAAATGTATCTATACACCGATGTTCGTAGAAAAACAATGCTATCAAGAAACATGGTGCAAATTAATAAAGTTTAAGAAATTCAGCTCTGTTAAAGTAAACCAGCACCTTTTCATCCTAAAGCTTGTACTTCTTCTGTTCCTTCTTCTCTTCCTTCTTTTCTTTTTCATCTTCTTGTTTTTTCCCATTTTTCTATTACCTCTAGAACCATTATAACCAATGCTACTCTATAATGCTACATGTGTCTCTAAAATTACTCCTCCTATGAACGTGGGTAGGTCGCAGCTCGGATCCTGGACAGAAAGTATGAGGTTTACGGCAAAGACATGTCGACGAGCGTCAACATTGACAGCCAGATCTATAACCCGGTCTATGATTACCGGGCCGAGTTTAGAGAGACAGTTATTGCCCCTTCAGCCACTTTACTTTTCAAAGTAAGTCAATGGTGAGACTTTAACTGAGGTTGGCTAGGACAGTAAGTAAAATAATCTCCCAGCAAATACGTTCTACTTTGAAGCAATGTTTTAAGTGGGTTGCCGTGCATTGGCGTGCGTCGAGTTTTTCTGTTTTTGTTTTGCTTTTTGTTGTTGTTTTTGTTTTTGTTTTTGTTTTTTGTTTTTTGTTGTTTTTGTTTTTTGTTGTTTTTTTTTGGGGGGGGTTACTTTTTTCTTCTTCTAACATTGACGTATTTATACTGTTAAGATGAAGTTTAATATCAGCGTGAAGTCTAAGTTGGATTTCTGTTAACGCTCAATTTTTGCATATCTTCCAATATAAGAGCCCTTTCATGTAATTCTTCTCTCTGAACTTTCTTCTATTTCATATATAAAATTGGAGCTCTATGCTTTGAGACAATAAAATAAGAACATTTTTCATTTCTGAAATGATCATTTCCTAATGAATAGGCCAGCCTTATTAATTTGGATTTTACATTTTAACCATCTTTGAGCAAACATATTTTAATACTATTTCCCTTTCCCAAGGTATATACCATTGACAACTTTTACCGCCAGCTCACGGTGGTAGGATACGCAGTTCTCAATATTTTTGTTGAAACAGGCACTGAGAGACAACCACAAGTGGACAAAGCTGGACTACAGGTAAGATAATTATCTCTCTCTCTCTCTCTCTCTCTCTCTCTCTCTCTCTCTCTCTCTCTCTCTCTCTCTCTCTCTCTCTCTCTCTCTCTCTCTCTCTCTCTCTCTCTCTCTCTCTCTTCTGTCTGCCTCACTCCCTGTCTCTATGAATCTCTTTCTCTCCTTCCATCACCTCTACCACACTAAAATAATTGGCAATTCTGAACACTCACACAAAGTTTGGCAGCAGCCCCGTGCATCTCCTTGATTACTGTTACACTGTCCATTCTTGTAAATGTACTTGTGACGTTATTAATGCAAAATTAGATGTATGCTTTCTATAAGATTTTTAAAAAATTATTTTATCATTTTTTTAAATAAACATGAAAAAAATCCCTTTTTAAAATCTGCGAAAGCCAAAGTAGACACTAGCATTGTATCTGCTCAACTCGTCCTGGTTACCGTGACAGATTTCACTGAACGAGGGAGCTCATCAGCTGCGCCTGTACAGCCAAGGTCCCAACGGTACAGACCCATTCAGTGAGCGTTGTCTCCGCGATGCTAATGTGCGCATCATCCCTTGTGCTTCTCTGCTTGTTCGTCTTACAAAGGTGCCTCGAGGTCCCAGAGGCAAACCGCTCGAGGTAAACTTGTTGTTGTTGTTGTTGTTGTTGTTGTTGTTGTTGTTGTTGTTCTTCTTCTTCTTCTTCTTCTTCTTCTTCTTCTTCTTCTTCTTCTTCTTCTTCTTCTTCTTCTTCTTCTTCTTCTTCTTCTAAATCTCTTCCTCATCCCCATTTCCTACTTCCTCCTATCTCTGAGGCCAAAAAGTCAACAATCAATCAATATTATTAGTCAACCAATGGTTAAAAACATTCATATCTTTAATTTACTAGCTGAGATATAATAATGTCAAAAACATTTTTCCTTATCCACGCCTTCTATTCTTAAGTCAACAAAAGTTCCAAAGGCAGATTGGGCCAGGCTTGGTCTTTGGTACCCCAGACCCAAGTACGAGGACCGCGTCTACCTGTCTGGTCAGTGCCTGCCCACCAGAGGCGAGAGCCGGCTATTCCACGCCATGATGACCAGGTCAAGGACGACGGTTAGAGAAGCAGTGGCTGCCACAACCAAAGCCAAAGAGAGTTTCCTCAACTCGGAGAAGAACATGGAGCAATACATTAGGGTGAGTTGCTTTTCTCATTACTATGTTCTGGGAAAGACAATGGGATAAGTAAAGATTTAAAGGTCATGTGAAGCTATTTTCTTCCCATGCTCTAAATAAGTATTACAATATGCAGGATCGCATATCTTTTCTTCCCTTCCCTCTGATTTCTGTCTAAAACTGCATTAAGAGATATAGAGGCGAAATCCTTTCTTACATATGTTTCCCATTTTGCAACACTAGTAGTTTGTATCTGTAAGGCTCTTTGTAGCACACCACGTCCTTGCAGTTTCATTGTGATGAAAATATCCAGCTTTATTCATTGACATTGTGAAGTTTCTGTGTTGACCTGATTCCATTATTTTCTTGAAAGACTCGCCTGTATTTTCTTTGTATTATGACATAAGAAATGTCTTTCTGAAAACATTGAAACCTCTTCATGTGATTCTTCATATCTTTTGTACTTTTTCTGGTTTAAATCTAGGTATTTTCACATACAGGTGAATTCTATGCTTCCTTTTTGGGGAGAGGCGACTTTTTCTTAACTTTGGAGAAAGTCACATAAAGATCCAAAATGGAGAAAATCTATTTAAAGCAGAGAAAACAATAATTGTGTGGTGCATAATAGTTATCCCGAAATGTTTCATCCTTTTTGTGGCCTAAGAAGACAATGAAAATATTTTTCTTTCAAATCTCTCCAGAACCAGTTAACCAAGTCCATGGATTCCCAACCTCTTGATCAAGATCTTAACTTCATTGCTCAGTATAGCCCAAGGAATGGTATCAAGGTAACAGGTTTAATGTATTAATATTAGTTTAACAATTATAACGCTGTTCAATTTCTTTTGTCGATGTGTTGCGATCAAATCCTGAAACAAGTATTTACTAAATAATATCTATTAGTGTAAACTGATATTTTTTCAACTCAATCTTTTTTCTCCAGCTGTTACTATATCCTTTATCGTTTTCCTGTCATGGATAAAATCAATTGTCGAGGAATGGGGAGGGGGTGTATATGAAAATGTTTTGAATGCAGAAAAGTTTCAGCACTTAATGAAAGTGCATTTGTAAAAATAAGATGCAGCCCAATTCTTGAGTTAGATGCCTATTTATTTCTGTTTGCTGATGTCCTTTCAGCAAGAATATTAGGATCATTTCAATGCAAATTGGCTTTAGGTTTACCAGACCAATGCAAAGTTGGCCTCAGGAGGAGAACTTCACACAGCTGTTATCTCTGTCCTCAGCTGGCTCTGGACAGTGCAGTTAACCTTCCATGGGCAAACTTTACCTATGCTCACATCTGCCTCAACCCGCCTGGAGCTTTTTACATGGTATGAAATGAACTTTGGCATGATATCATTTCATGCAATGAATTCGACAAAAATAAAATTGAGGCTGCTTTTGTACATTTGTTTATGTAATAAAAAGTTTTGTGTCATGTTAACATGGGATTATTATTCTCTTAGTGCAAAACAACAAAGAATGTGAGGGAAAGAGTACAATCTTAGTTTGTTTGTACAAGACTAACCAACGTTATGGTGTTTCTGTTGTGTGGCAGAAAATAAAGCCATAAGCATACATTTGGCAATCTTTTTGGCATACTAGGCTTTAATACTTGATTTTTTAAATTAATTCACAAACATACTCTTTTATTCTTTTTTACACAGTCATTTACACTCGGCATTTGAATTCCTATTGGAATAATAAAGCTCAGCCTACTTTTCTTTTTTCTGAACATATACACTAGTCGCTCTTCCTAATATATCATGTTTTAAAAAGTTCATGACCATCTTTTCCAGGGCACCCCACACGCAACATATGACAAACTGACATTCACTGAGAACTTGGACGTTCAGAGCACTCATTCATCACCGTCTTGGAAGGATGGCTTTAAAGTCAGTTTTAGTAATGTTTGTTTTCACTGCTTTAGTTTTAATCGCTTTTAATCTGATTATGATAACTAAAATTCTTATATCTTTTTTATTTATGATAATACGCCCATCTAAGCTATAACAATCTTCTATCAATACTCAGCAAATTCATCTTAAAATCATTGCAAATCATCCCATGAATTCTAGTATCAAGCGTTTTTGCAATAATTGTTATTTCTTTTTATTGTTCCCGCTGCTCAGCATTTTCCCCGCAGGTCTTACCATCGGTTCTTGGTTGCCATTATTCACTTGCAAGAAGTGACTGTGAACGTCTCCAGAGACAACTACAAGTATGGTCTTCTGGAACAGGTTAGTGAGGATTCTTTGAGAGCTCAGAGGACATAAAATTGCCCAGAAAATTTTAGAGGAGGAAGACTTTTTTTGATACAGAAGAGAGATGGAAATACAGTACGGAATTTCTCAGTTTGTATCCTTGGATGATTTGATGAAGAGCTGTGTACCCAAATCGGCAAATCTGAACTGTTGGTAAATCAGTTCAGCATTTGTAAATTATTGAATGAACGTCATGGCTAATACAAAGACAGTTGCTCCTCTCTAAGGATCATGCTTAGTGTATCATTTGGAAGAGATGATGTGGCTAAGCTAGTACATGTATTGAAACAATCAATCAGCATATCAACCAGACAATATCAATCATATCAATGGATCATTAATTCTTTCATCAAGAAGTATATCATGTATATTTATGTTTGACTATAGCAGTTATTCAATTAGATGATCAATTTAAAAAAAAATTAAAAAGACTAACAGTTATTTAACTCCTTTTTCATCCATCATTCATCGAGCAATGGTCCATAGAAACAGTAAATTGCTGAAAAATCAAGCGTCTAAAAAAAAATGAAAAAGTCTCACAGAAGTTTTCTTTTTAATTCGTTTCTGGTATTGCTCCTTTTCTTTAGGCGTGGACTGCGGTGCAGATCTTCAAAGACCAGTACTGCTACACGGAAACCTTTCAGTTGCCTCTGTTCCAGGGCGCGCCTACACAAGAGATGCTCAAACAGCTGGCTAGAGAGCCTTGCAAGGACTGGATGGAGAGAAGCCTTAGAGCAAAGAATGTAAGTGAATTGAGAGAGAGAGAGAGAGAGAGAGAGAGAGAGAGAGAGAGAGAGAGAGAGAGAGAGAGAGAGAGAGAGAGAGAGAGAGAGAGAGAGAGAGGATGGCATATGTCTCTCAGAGAAGCAGAAGAGTGTAAACAAAAAAAAATTAAGAAAACAGCTTTTTATGTACAAAAATAATTAATGTAACCATTTTTTCTTCTCTCCAGGTCAAGCTTTTAGATGGTGCTTCAGTCTTTGTGAGGCTTTGCGACGCCCGTAGGGATGATGAGCTCCTATATGATATTCCCTCATCTAAACTGGTAAGACTGTCAGTTTAGGGTATTTAGGACTATCATGCAACTTTACTAAAATCACAAATAATTATTGAAATCCTTTTAATACTTTATTTATGCTGCGAAATTGCTATTCTTTATGTCCAAATTTGAATGCACTCGAAATTTGCATTCCATTTTTTTCTGCGAGAAGTATGAGGATGTCTTCTTGAAAATTTATTTCTTAACTTCATGTTCATTGAGCATGTGTACACATCAATATTGTAATGTCTTATATTAACTGATTATCTTTCACCTTTTATATTTATTCTCAATAGAGGGCTGCCCCATTCTTTCCACAGGTTATGTCATTTTCACCTATCTTAGCTATGTCCTCTAAGTCAAATGTATCTGCGAATTGTGCTCTGATTTATGTGTCTTACTCACTGTTTTTTTTTTATCCATCATCTTATATTTATTTCACCAAATCATGAATTGTTAGTGGCCAAGTGTGCTTTTACAGGACCACTTAAGCAGCTGATCAATCATAAAAACCCATTGACTCTACCCAGGTGCAGGTGAATGTTGACTACATCCCTCGCGGCCTGGAGGACATCTATACACGTGAGAGGGCGGGCCGACCTCTTGAGAGTCTCATACCAAGCGGCAAGCAGAGTGAGCAGTTCATGGAAGGACTCAAGATCAAGTTCAAGAGTGTGAGTACAGTAATGGCTGTTTAATCTTTATCTCAGATGTTTTGTATCATTTCATGTTTAATAACTTATTAGTGATTTAATCATAGAAGAAAGAAATAAACTAACCTTAACGTCTATGTGCCATGATATGACTACATAATTTAGATTTTGACTTCAAGTCTCAATTTTTCTTTATCTTTTTGAATGAAAGTTATAATTAATAACTTCTACATGGTCTGTTAATAATGTGTATTAGCTTCCATTATTTTGGTTTATTTAATTCGATCAAAAATAAAAAAAAAATAGAATAATTCAAGCCATCCCAAATTCTTTTATCGTTTTTCAGCTTGTATACAAGTTGTACGAGGAAGGTAATATGTCCAAAGGTTAAAGGCAACACAGATACTTCAGATGTGCTTCAGAATCTGATATGATGCTTGCATCAAGGACTATCATGTCAAAGCTTCAATATACATTCTTTGATAGTTATTAGTTTTCCAAGGATATTCAAACTCTTCAAGGGAAAAAATACCTGTTGCTGTGGCAAGGTTAAGAGTGTTTATTTTTTTGCTTTTGAGAAATCCTTCAGGTGGAAGATAGGGATTCAGTATTTTAGATGGAAGCATAAACTGAAGGTGAAGTTCTTATTGAAACTCTTAAAAAATCTCAGCCTTTCATCTACTTATCTATCTTTCTCTCTTTATTATCTTTTCTTCACTAAAATCATTCAAGAGTTTTTAAAGGGTGGTGAGGAATATAGGAAATCAATAATCAAAAGTTATTTAACTTGAAAAACATTTGTTAGTAGCCAAATATTATGATAGACATGTCCTTAATAATTGATTCTCATAGACTTGAATGTATCGGTTAAAATACCTTGTGGAAGCATTATTTCCTTGGCAGGCAGTGTTTGTGTTAAGCTGCCACAAACAACATTGAATATCTAATTTAAAAACAAAAAGAGCAACAGTCTTGTTAAGAAAACTTTCCTCAGCTAACAAAAGCTGGCGTTTCTTACTATTGGTCAATACCAAAGACATATCAGCATTTATTGCAATTGACAGTGCAAGACATTTATTTTAAAATAATCCCACATTGAAAGACTTCTTGGTCTAGTGAATCTCACTATTTGCTGAATGACAATCAAGTACCTGCGAGTGAATACTACCAGTGATGTTTTAGACACAATTTGCAAACTATATCCCAATGTTGAGAAACGTTTTGTGCAATTCTGCTAATTCCCAAGATATTGGGAAATCTGACTTGTTACAGGTTTTTTGCAATGACAATTATGTGTTCAGTGTGACATTCCATGGAGATAAGTTGTTTCAAACTGCTTACACAAAGACTCCAACACAGACTAGTGAGACCAAAGTGAGCCAAGACTCAAGCCAATCTTAATTTATTCAGTGCTGAAACTAAAGACTCATGAAATCCAGAGAATTTTCAGCATATGGACTTCATAAAACACTGTACATGAATCACTGAAAATAAGATATTTTCTATGAGCGATTTCCTCCAAAAGGACAAATTTTATTGGTGGTTTCTCATAATGCTGCAATGAGGAAGTGATACAGAAGTACCCCTGGATTCACCTTGGCATGGGGACGGGTGCCAGGTGTCCGAGTCATGGGATTGTATTCATTTGAAATGATGGCGTCATGAAAAATTCTTAGGTGGGCTGGAAAAAGGATGATTTCAAATTCATTTCCCCAATTCCTTCAGGACATCTTTGACTACATCTATCGGCATTAAGAGATGTACAACGACTGTTGTGAATAGGTGAGCGACAGCAAAAAAAAAAAAAAAAAAATTCAGCTGGAGCTGCTTCTCGGAAACCTGAGGCAAGCCTCTTTTTTTAAACTTAAAAACTTACCACCTCGCAAAACGAGCATGATACAATTATATTAAAAAAAAAAAAGAAAGAAAACAGCATAATGCAGCATTGTTTTCTTCACCTCCCAATATAATTACCTATCTGTCCAGCTATCTGCCAGTGCTCTAGCTATACTTGTTTCCAGTCCTAATTTAGAACAAGTATTAACTCGACTATTTATTTGTACCTTTTTTGCCTTTCTCAAAGGTTAAGACAGCCAATGGTCTGGGCGAAGAATAATGTTCAGAAATACTTCTCTTTCCTAAAAGGATTTTAATTTTTTTTTTTAATTAAAGGGCATGTGTATAAAGTGGATTGACAGAAATCGTCAGACGCATAATTTTCTTGGTGGACAATTTTTCCATTATTGCTGATAGGAGAGCCACACTGAAAGATGGCATTTCATTTTTTTAAATTATTTTTTATTTTTTCTTCACTTATAAATCAGTAACGGACCTATATGAAGTATCTATCCCAAAATCGTTCAACTACACAATCATATTTTTTGTTCTCAAGCATTAACATCACCATACCATATAAATTAAAGTTTTCATTTACATCTACTGATGGTTTTTATGTTATTACCGGCTGTGATATCAAATTTTGGAAAATCACAAGATGTTTGTCTCATTTGCTTTTTATCTACAAACCTGAATGGTGAACAGTTGTTTATACCATGTATTTTTTTTGTATAGCGGGGGCAAGAGATGGTTTCATTAATTATTTTGCAACTACCTAGTATATTCATGTTCTAGAACATCCATAATGTCAATACCTAATATGATAGCTCTTTTAGCCTTGCTTTGTACAGTTATTTCATTTTTAATTCCTATTTCTCATTCACCAATCCCTTTATAAACTACTTCTGTCCAATACGATTCAGAAAATCTAAGCTTGTACATTGTATACAACATTTAATTTCAATATGTTAAATTTTGATTTGTCTCTTAGACTTTAGTCTTAACAATTGATTATAACACACACATTTTGACACTCTTTCTTTATGAGGACGATATGTTAGTCTATTGCCATATACTAATATAGTTGCTTATAAACCTATTTCTCTTCACAGAGTCAATTGATGTTATGTAGTTCATGCTTTATGATCTAAGATATTGATACATGTATCTTGCTAATTCTGTTGCAAACACTAACCACATTTACTTATTTTCTTTTTGCTTAAATTCATGGCTTTACGATAACACGATATAGGCTTCATTCTTAAACTCTTTCATGAACTTTTTGTGAGATAATCTTGAGTAATTCAAGGCTTGCCTTTATTGAATGAAAATACAACTGGCAAAAATAATTTACATATGTAATTCTGAATATCACTTTTTTGGAAACTACCATTTTCTTTCAATTAAATTGAATAATCCAAATCATTTGCAAAAGGGTACACATTTGGGATTTCATATTAATGAAATACAAAATATTTCTCAGTAGATAAAAGGTATAGTTTATTTGCCTTCTTAGAAAATTCCTATGTAAGCAGAAAATTAAGAATATTGCACCTTCTAGAAGACTTAATTATTTAAAATAAAGGCTAATTCATGGGATAGCATTTTAGCCCCAATACACCATGTGAAGAAAATCAGTGTTCACTGAGGAATCTAAATTGTTAAAAGGAACCTACACCAATATTTATGCTTAGAGGTGTGTAAATTACGAGAGAAAAGGATTTATAATACGCTCCAAATGAGCAAAAAAGATATTCTAGGATAAAAAGTAAATAATGAACATTGCATTATTGTTTTTGATTGTTAAATTGAATTCATTGCTTTTAATTAATTTAAATATCTCTGTAAATTCTCAATTTCAGATAAGCTTCATCCTCATTACTTCTTTAGATGATCACCTGAATTTGTGTTTCATTTCATGTAGTGAATACAGCTAATGTAATTTATTTTCATAAAATTTAAGAGTTTTCTAAATTCAACATCAAGAGTAATGGTAAGACAAAAAAATTTAAGAGAGAGTATGAACTTTTTTTACTGCAAAATAAATAACAAAATCTTCTTTCTTTATTTTCTAAATTTACAAAAATATTTAAAATTACACTACCCAAATACAGTTAGCCCTCCAAACTTTCATCATTGCATTACAATCTTAAAAGGTAAACATCAATCATCAGCCCATAACTTCTTTGAAGAATTACTTTTTTGTAGTCCAACAAAGCATTTCGGAATACTCTTACTTATTTATAACACCACACAGGGAGTTCCAATGTCACTGATGCAATGGAAACATTATGACTGAAACTATCAATGATAATAATACATTCATAAATTTAAGTCCATAATTATAATGGACGGCAGATGGCGATGAAAAGTTAAAGTAAAATCAGAATTCAAAATTAGCAACAGATGTTGAGATAAGAAATACAAATACGTTTCACCTCATTTTGTTGATGCCTGAAATAAGCAATAATATTCTATTAAATACCTGACAAAGTTTGGTCTCCTAAAAATTACTATATTTTCCGCTTACTATTTTAGATCAATGAAAAAAGTTAAGAATTCTTTTGCAAAGGCACACAATCTGCACTCTCTTCATTTTTCAATATCTATCACAGCAATTTTCCAATGCAATACCCTATTCTTTCTTGCTAGTATTTGCAATATTGTGATCCTCTTTCTTTTTACAAAAACCTGACTTCCAGCAGTGTGTTGAAACATTTTTATTACTGTTATGGTTTTCAGTGCTTTCTTTATACACACAGGTGACTATGGGGTAAGAGCATCTGTCCTTAGCAAAATAAACCAGTCTCAACATAATGGACAATTCAAAGGCTCAAACTTGATGGCAACAAGTAAAATAGATTATATGCAATGGTATATGGTTTTAATGATAAGAAATATAGGAGGAGAAGAAGCTAATAGTAGAGCTGGGCAACTGATTTCTGTTTGGAACTGAAATTTATTTTTAAACTTACTATCTTTTAACTAAAACCACTCTTATGCAAGCATATTTGATGTTCTTAGTTGTTCTCAAATAATTTCTTTCTTCATGTTAATTATTATCTGACATTTTTCTTAATCTCACAAATGCCATTTATATTTAGGTGATATGATGTCTTGCTACTGACCTCAATGAATGACTAGTTGAAGAATGACTAATTGCTTTCCTGCAATGGCATTAAAAATCAACATCTTCCTCGTGTTTTTGCAAATTTTAATAAACAAACAAGTTAAGATAGGCCTTCCTTTAGAAAATCTGAATTTCAAACACATTTGTGGATCGTGCTGTCATTTTTCTGAATTGCCTCACTTGGGTCTTTGTATAAACTAATTTTTTAGAAAATTTAAATTAAGATAATCGATTACTTTGACTGAAATTTTCATAACTTGTTTCTTTTAGATAGGTTGCTAAAAATTTCTCTTCTGTTCTTTGCAATAGTAAAAAAACTTTTAACCGTGTATATTTGTTATGTTGTGTCTCATTTCTTGTTCTTTCCCTGTGTGAGATATCATGTACAATCTAGGCTCAAATCATCAAGACATTTTGAGCTGAAATTATCTATAGAGTTTTATTTAAATGGGAAAATCCTGGCCTTAAACTACAGAAGAAAAAAAAAACAGGACAGGAAATACAATTTTACAACTGAAAAATTCATCGAGGAACAATTCCAACTTGTGCTTGGTTGATATCTATTAGAAATCTATTTTCATTTACTTGCTCTTAGTCAAAAAAGTAATAAAGATGCTATTTAATATTTACCTTTACTAAAATAAAATAAAAATGGCAATAGTAAAAGGTGAATAAAGTTGAATCGTTGAAATCGATCAAGGTAAAAGAAGAACTCAATGAAAGCATTAGAAAATTTTTTTGCATTCACCATAGTTATATTTCTTTCTATAAATTAATACAAATACATGAACTGTAGTAGAAGAAAATTGTCCAACAATTTCAAATGAACATTTAATGCAAAAGATATACACAAAAAACATGGTATGTAACTAAGTCCTAAAGAAGTTCAAAGAGAAAATATGCAACATGTAAAAAAAATATTATCACATTTGCCTCAGCATTGCTCAAGAAAGAAATAAAATAGTGAGTCGCTTTAAAGCATCTTAGAAGTTTTGACATATAAAATAAAAAACAATGTTAGAAGTCTTTTTTTAAACAAAACAAGAAAACAAAAAAGTTACAGGAATTGGAATACCAATTTGTTGTGAACCAAGATATCTACCAAATATCAAAGCACTTCAGCTCAGTTTTGCCTACATGGTCCAAGTAAAAAAAAAAGTTTAATTAAGAGTAGTTGATTTTTTGCACCAGAAAAATACTTAGGTCTCTTAATGAAATTTTACTTATGCAGTGCAACAAATAAAATATTAATGATCTTAGACTTCTACCAAGAGATTCTAACAATAAAACAATGTTCAAATATTCTTTGCGTAATGAAAATGTCTCATTATACATGTGCATGGGTGCAAGCTGGATCGAGTTGATTGGCCAGTAAGGATGTAATACTTTTATATCTTTTATTCGCTGGCTTCTATTTTTTTCGTGTATAGCTCCATGATTATAATCAACCACTGATTAAGAATGCGATTTCCCTCCTTGACAGTCTATAAGGAAAGTGAAAAGTGTGTGCATAACATTCTACAAATTTAACTGAGGCTAAACTGCAATATGTCTATTGATCACTCATTATATTAATTGACATAAATTCTGAATTATTGGCAAAAGCTCAGACAAAAAATAATAATAGAGATTGATGGTTGTTTGCCATTCCTCCTTCAATATTGCAGGTAAACAATGTCTACTACATGTATAGGTTTTTGTCCCTAATGATTTCTAAAGGTCTTGGCCTCAAACCTGTACTTTTCATTTGATCACAACATTTTTTATAAATGTATTCCTGGCCATTATTAATATAATTAATTTAAGAAGCCTAACGTAATAAATTAAAAAAAACCAATGTAAAAAGATATTAGGCTAAATAGGCTTATTTGTAATGTTTTAAACCCACTACTATGGGCAGTGTATCCTACTACTATACAGTTGAGTCCAAATAATTCGAATCCGGATAGTTAGAATTTTTGGAAGTCGATTAAAATACCCGAATATTTCTCTCTTTAAGCTCTATTAAAAATATCGGTTAGTTCGAAGTCGTCGTGGCGTTTTTTTTTTATTCTGAAAGCAATCTTCCTAGCTTGTAAAACAGACAAAGTGATGCCAATTGCTATGCTCCAAGCAGCAAGTGATTCTGTGAATGCGTGTGTGTGTCTGTGTTCGGCCCGCCTACATTACAGGCAAGAGTCTGCAATAAAATAGAATAGGCTTGGCCTGGGGATCAGGTGTGGATGCTTCGAAGACTGGAAGAGGAGGGGTGTGGTGGTATCAAACGCGGTGATTGAACTTGGCGTGTGGTCAGTGTGTGCGATGTTACCTGGTTGCACATTGCTCTGTTATGTCTATACAATGTAATTTTAATAGTGGCTCAGTGCCGGCCTGTCATAGATCTAGATCTAGACCTGGCTTTGTTTGGGAGGGTCTTCTCGCCTGTGGTTCTTGGTTACGATATGTGGGGCAAACTTGGGTTACATTATACATGTAATCATCTCTGTTAGCTATGTATTTGTATGCGTGTTAACGTTTATAACCTAGCCTAGGTCTACAAAGCTGTTGGCATTCAGTCCGTGAAAGCACCTTGTAGCGCTCGGTCACTTTTTATTATTTTTAAGCTGTACTCTTTACATCCAGTGAAATCAGTTTCAATTTAGCCAATATGGCATTTTCTCTTTCAAGTCAAAACTCTTTGAAGCGAAAAAACACAAGCCTAAGCATTGAAAATAAAATCAAATTGCTTGAAGAGGTGGATAAAAAAGTTTTGCCAAAGAAGGAAATTGCTTTGAAGTTTGAAATTTGCAGTCGCCCCCCTTGTATATGTGTAACAATCCTGATCTGTCATCCACATTTTTCTCCTTTTTTTCTCTATGTATCCTGATAATTCGAGTTTCGGATAATTCGAAGTACATTTTTTAGCCCGAAGACTTCAAAATATCCGGATTCGACTGTAAGTAACGAGCTCTCTGTGCTACTGAGAAAAAGAAATTATCCATTGCTCTTGGCAGAACAGCTGATTACGTGTAATTAGCATCAATATTGTACATTTTATAGTGTAGTTTTGGTCGCTTTTTCTGAAGATTAAAAAAAAATATGTACTCTTTACTGTGTAAGAAGTGAATTTTGTTTTCAGCCTTAAAAGAACAAAAAAAGAGAGACGAAGTACAAACATGAAAGCCTTGTTTGTCCGAACTGAAGAACAATTAAGAAAAATAAGGACAGAGAAAATTTAGATCTAGGTCTTGACAATGGATCGATTTTGTAAGCCGTTAAGGAATCAATGAGATTTAAGTTTTACTGATCTTGTCAGAAGCAAAGAAAACAGGCATGGTTTTGCTTAAGCAAGAATAGGTTACAGCATTGACAAAAGCGACTAAAGAGAAGCAAAAGTGTTGGATTCAACCGATGACGGACTTGCTAAAGCTGGCTAGGCCACAAGAAAGTGAGACGGAACAAACTGCAGTTGGCAAAATTTCCAACCCACCAGTTCCATGTCTCAATATTGCCGAGTATGGCAAAAAACAATTTCTTAATTTAAAGAGAATAGTTATGTCTAGCTATTTTGTGAAATTCCAATACGTAATAATAACTACAACTCCTGCAAGGCAGTGCACCTCTAGTTACTTTTTGTTTGTACCTAAATAACTTTAAAATGACCCTTTTGAAGCATTCTAAGTACAAAAATTAACAGTTCTCTACTTTATTATTTGCTATCCAACATGTAGCATGATTCTCGATTCACAAAGTATTTTTTTGCACAAGACTGATGTACCAGCAGAGAGGAAAAACTGTTCACCCCATGCACAATTAGAATGTTTTTTTTTTTCTTTCTTTTGAGTTTTTAATATACAAACAATAAATAAGCTTGCATGGTCTTCCGACTAGTTTCAATTTGCTGCCATGCCAGCTATCTTGCACTGATGCATATATTCTGTCAGCATGAAGATTGAATTTCGGTGTCTAAAAGAAATAATTGGGTAGAATGCTGTTGTCACACCCATAGAGAAATATAAAGAGATTACCAGGTATTGTTTTCAATAATTACTCAGAGGAATCACTGTCAGAGCTTCCATAGCTGCACATCAAATTTTGTAATCCAGTATTACTGGTATCAGGGGGAGGTGTCACTGAGCTATAACTTTCCTCTCTTGATGCCATATTACCAGGAGTCTTAGATCTATTATCCAGACAACTTTCATCCATAGTTCTTAATCCAGCATTGATATCTGTAGCCAACTTTGATTCTGTGTGATCAGATGAAACAGCACATGTTAGCCGAGGGTCTGAAAGGCTGTCATTCTGCCTTTGGTTATCATTAGCAAAGTTCTTTTGAGACACATTTTGCAAACCATGGTCTGAAAAGGAATTTGAATGCAATAACATACCATCTGAATCAGCTAATCTGCGAGTGCAGTCATCATCTTTTTCAGGGGAAGAATGCTGCTCATCTGTGGAACAAGAACTTGATCTGTCTTCTTTTTTAGAGTCTTGAGATTGATTCGGCTGTTCATTCTGAGCTGAAGACTTCAGCTTAATTCCTAACTGTCTTTGAATTTTTCCTGCTGGGTTGGGTGAAAGTACTGTCTGGGTTTTGTAGCTCTCTGACTTAAAGGGGTCTTTGTATGAAGCTTTGATTGCCCAACCTAATTTCTGTTTTAATTCACCTCTATGGGAAAGTTTTGTTTTTGCATGCCGCTGATATGGTAAAGGCTGTGACAATATTGTTGATGAAGTTGATATTGATTGCAATAACATTGATGAGGCAGATGAGGACACAGAGGCTGAAGCTGACATCTTTTGGCTATTACCAAATATAGGTCTTTGCTCAATACTTTTCCTTCGCTGTTTCTGTTTGTCTTCAAATGCTGATAATGAAAACATAAAAAATATCATATGAAAGCAATTCAACTTGACAGTTCAATGAATTGCAATAATTAATTTGTCATATGGCTTGCATTTTTCTAGCACTTATTTTTCAAATGATAGAAAAAGTCGTATTTTTGGCCCTTAAGAATGCTTAGTTAATATTTTTCTTTTCTTTTATCATCACCCCCTTGCAAGATTGTCATAAATGTGTTAAAGGCTTAAACCACTCAGAACAATCCTGTTCTTTTTAATTTATACAATATATTCCCTAAATAAAATGACCACTTATAGCTTTGGTGGTCCCTCAGAGGTAACAAAACATGGTCTCCACTGTTCTCTGGATATTTAAAACAAGCAATGTCAACTCAATTTTTAGCTCTTATGTACACATTACAACTTTAACATGATATTAAATAATTCTTTTTTCCTTGCAACTCATATGTGCAATTATTGAACATAGGTTTTATTTTAATATAAGTACACTTGACTTCCAAGGCTATGCCCTGAGAAATATGTATCTATGTAAAAGAACAGTAAGAAAGCCACTTAAATCAAGCTCATGTAGATTATAACTCAATAACTTCCTCTCTTCTTATCACATGGCCAAAAATCTTCTTATTTGACTTATTTTTTTTTTTATTTCAGTTTGTTTCCATATGAAGTATTGTGATATGATAACTAATAAAACCAAAGCTTACATGTTGTCACTGAATACTTGAGCAAGCCTGCAAGCCTTTTGTCTTCCTCACTTTCCTCCACAAGATCAATATCCAAGGATGCCTTGTCTAGGATTGCTTTTTCAGCCTCTGCTGCTTCTCGCAGTTGCTTCTTTTCTGACTAAAGGGTATAAAATAAATGAAAGATTTTAGATCCACATAACATGCATTGAAAATATTTTCTTAAAATGTGTTCAATGTTTAAGGAAATCTGTTTCCATTATTAATTATGAGTATTTAAAAGCTAAAAAAAATTATTTACAGGGAAAAGAGAGGATATATATTTTTGTCAAAAACATGATAAGACATACCCTAAATTTATCACGAGCCATACGGTTAAGAAGGTAGTCATCAATCATTGAGATCCGACCCTCCTCCAGCTCAGCCAAACTGCTGACTTGCTCCTTTCCTTTCTGGTGATCATCGGAGCCATGCTCCAGCTTGTACATAGGATCTGTGGCCAGCTTTTTCTGAGTGGCCTTATCTAAGGAATGACACAAAAGATTGGACTGAAATCTAAATTAGAGTAGTTGGGGCACTCATCTACTTAAGTTACAGCTCTGACTTAATGAGACAATCATGCAGAACAAGATTAGGCTGAAATAACAATATAAGCTGATGCATGATATTCAGTATTAATGCACAGCCTTCAAATACAAATATGTTCTATGTGGCACCATGAAAGATGCTCAGGAAAGATCCAGTCATTAAAAAAAAGCACATTATAATATCACCTGATAGAAAACATAACAATTAAGAATACAATACTCTTTGCCAATCCTGAAAATATTTACTAGTCAATTTATGTACAAAATAGCTGAAAGCAAAGAAAAACAAAAAAAAACCCTGAGTTATTCAATTTCTGGAGTATCTAAAATATAAAGCTTTTCAGTACCTACTTTGAGTGTCTTTCAATAAACGTTCATAATGCTCTCAGTATATTAGCATTTTTTTCCCCTTTGGTAAAATTGAACCGATATGAAATATATAATTTGTGACACATATTGGTAAATAAATATTTAGTGATACACTCATTTATAAAATTGCTAAGACACTAGCTATGAACCATGTGCTTGCACTTTTATCACTCATATTCTGTGTTGAAAAAACATACTGCCTATCCTATAACAACCTCAAATTCATGATGCAATAATGATGATTTTTTAACAAAAATGATCTCTTTTTGGATCAAGCAAGGTGTATGGTAATATTTCATTGACCCAAAGGATTGTACCGAGACCAAAGTTATAGACCATGAATTTAAGTTCCAAAATCAAGATATTAAAAGTTTTATACTATAGAAGCAAAAACGTACACATTTGTACAAAATATGTTTTTAAGAATTCTAAAACCAGGTGATGAAGCCAGTGAAATAGATTAACCTAACCCCAAATCACATACCTTAGATTTACTTTACATCGCCAGAGGAGAATCTCAGAAGTAATTAAAAGCTCAACGAAATACCTACATCAATAATGTTATTTATATTTTAATCCTCCCCAACATAAAATCTGTTTGGATGAGAATATGAGGCATTTCCACTTGTCATAGAAAGGACCCTGCCATTATTGAACTGACACCAATAGTCTGCCCTTTCATTTTTGTGTGAGTAAATTTTAAAGTCAAGCCATACAAAGGAAAAAAAAGTTTGTTCAAAAGCACAATATTTTTCTTGAATAATCTACCTTTTTCAAATATTCGCTACATATTTGCATCACACCCTGTATTTTTTCCCCTTTAGTTCTTAAAAGTAAAAAATTATATCAGTTAAGGTAAGCAGATATTAAATAATTGAAAAATTTCACTTGCTCATGAGATCATACCTTCAGGCATAATTTGGCCATTTGCAACAGGATCCCATCTTTGTTCCTTTCTGCGGGCTCCATTAAGGATGACATAGTCATGATTCTGCAAAAAATTAAGTTTTTTTATGAAATGTCATATTTTGAAAAATGGAAAAAGAAATGAGTCTTGTAATGTAAATCAAGATTAAAACAAAAAAGGTTTCTTTCATTTCTATTCAAGGGCATTTATAACTTAAATGGAAAAAATACCTGATGAATACATTTTGAGACTTGAAAATTTAAATAAAATGAAAGCACAACAAAGTCATTACCTTTGGATCTGTTTGGATTTCAAAATAGTTGTCACAAAGATGACACTTCATGCGAAACTTGTATATTGGAGTGCTGTAGTAGTTCCCAACTTTAGATTTCTCTGCATTGTATCTGACGCCCATGCCTACGTGAATTCCACAACCGCCACACCATATATTGTATGGCAACTCAAAACTGCAAAAGTTGTATTAAGAAATCATTACCAAATATTGTTTACCTTAAAAAAATTTTGTTAACACCAAAGAAAAAAAAAAGAGGCAACACAGGATTCGGATAAAGCATTCAGGCTAAAAGAAACAGGATAAATACAAAAGAGGCGAGAAAAATAAAAAGTTAATTTCATTCTCCTTTATTATTTTTTTCAGAATAGACTAATGATATTTTTAATACCAAGGAACATCAGAGGCCAGCACTTACCGAATCACAAGAATGCCTTGACTAAGCTTTCTTGCTCTGTCTCTGAGAGGGTGTTGACCAACACGTTTATTCACAGATCCTTTTCTGGGATCCCAGTCAGGAGGGTAGTACTTATTTACTGCTTTTCGCTCAGCCTGAAAAAAAAATCAGTATAAGTGCAAAATTAATTGAAATATTTAAAGTGAATGCAATTTCATTAGTAATTAGGCTACCTAGTTTGAAGTCCTGAGCTCTACTTTCAGTCATTGTTAGTGTATCAAGCGATAGCGTCTGCAAGAATGCACATTGATGTGAAATTTAAAGTAAAATGGGTTAGGTTAACATAAAATGAGTACATGGGACAACATTTATAGCAAAATTTTTTAGTTCTGCTTAGATCTTCAAAACGCTTCTGATTGCTGAACAAAACACATCTTCCCTCAAAGGGACATAAACCTTTGTGAAATTGCATTCCCTATAAACATACAAGTTGAACTGGTTTAAAATTTTAATTTTAAGATACATATTAACCAGAAAATAACTAGAGAGAACAGTCAAAATCTCGAATAGGGAAGCATGTGTTGCAATTTTTTGTGGCGAGAAAGCACGTTCAACATAGCTGTTTAAAAATTTGCAAACCTGGCCCTTTAGAATCTGATTTTGGATTGCAATATCCGTAGGATTGCTCTTTCAAAATGTTTGTGCTCAGATTCATTTTAAAGCCCAAGATCTCAATTCAAGTGAGCAGGGGTATTACTTAGGCATTTCTTTTAAATCAACATGAACTAAATTTCTTCCGATTTGATGGAAGAATAAACAAGAGCAGTGGCACCACTTTCAGCAGGAGGATAAACAATAAACTTAGGGAATGAGTCATCGAGAATCCAAAATGAATAGATTTCATCGTTCAAATTATAAATCAAGATAGCTTAAGAACTAGGAGGTCATCGCTATTGGTGTTTGATATGTGCAGTATTCAACAAGTAAATAAAGAACTGGTATAATTTCATTTGTTTTTTGTGATTCTCTACTCATAGGGCTAACATTGATATTGTAATGAAATAACTACATAATTTATGCTTTTACAACTGTGATTTGATTATGTCTAGACATTTTCCTTTATCAGCCTACGTAAAAATACTTAAATTCGCCACCAACAAATCCACACTTCAAAAATCATCACAATAGCATTCAGGTATACAGAAAATCAGAGCTATGTTGACACTGTGACAACAAGATAAAAACTCAGATTAAAACTATCTCTCTGCAGAAGTATGTATCATTTGGGAGGTAAATTATAGCATTATTAAAGATTTGCTTGAGTTTTAAAAGTCACATCAACCAGAATAACGTTCCAAAGTGCTTTTTAAATTATTTTAAATGACATTTACTTATATACAAATGTGTTTGATGTCTCTACTTTTTTTTATTCTTAAATTGATTTTTGCTCCTATCTTCTCATTCTCCCTGCAGTCCACAAATCATAAGTTACAAGTCTAAATGATTTAATCTAACCTACTTCCAGTAAAGTCTTGACCTGGTAACCCACCCATTGGGTCCCATTTAAAAAAGATTTTTAATTCACTGAAGCAGTTCAAATACCATGCAGAACATTTTGAAAGTACTAATTATCTTAACACACACTTCACAAACACTGGAGACAGAAAGGAAGTTTTAAACAGAGGACTTGATTCGTAGCAATAAGCTGAGTAATTAAGTTAACAACAATGCGCCCCACCCCTATTTTCTGAGCAGACTATCCAACATTACTACATCAAAGGAAAGAGCTGCCAATCAAAGAGATCAGATCCTCTTTTAAAACTGAAAAAAAAAATCTCTCAGGTCATGAAAATAGCCTACCTTCTGCCAATGGCGGAAAGAGTGCTGAAAAAATAACCTTTTTTGAGCATCCAGTATCTATGTTGTAAGAAATTAGCTATATTGAAGAATTAGATTTTTTACTACAGTCTATATAGACAGACAAAAATATGCTTCTGTTATAGCGGAAAATTGATGAGAGCATGCATATGATACTACTAGTTTGAGGGATCAGATTCAATGTAAAAGATATTCTTTCTAACCTAGAAAAAAAACAGAGCAAGGGGGTGAAAGGTAATTTTCATAATAAAGGTACTTTGATAGATTTTGGATGTGCTAGATTTAGTGTTTGGGATATAGGACTAAGGTTAGAATTTAAGGAAATGGTTGGTTATAACACTTAAATTTTTTTAAAGCAACCTTTGTATTACTCAGGGACTCACAGCAGAGTAAACTAATAACATTAACCTCGTATAATGATATAGTATGTTCAGTGCATGCCACAAGAACCTAGGTCCTGACATACAAGTTAGGACTGTGGGCCTTCAAAAATTTTTTTTAGTTTACACGACTAAAGTCTAAAAAGAAGAAACTCAAAAGTACACCATGGTTACACACTAGATTCAAGTAAGATCAATTTATGAAACTTACCATTTTCTTACTCTATCCAAACCAAGGCCTTGCCCACCGTGATCAAAGATTAAGATTTAAACTTAATCTTAGTAGATCTATCGATCTAGATAGATCTATATAGATCTTTGAGCCTAATGTAACTTAAAATTTTCTAAACTGGAATTATCAATCTAATTCTAAAAATTAAATGATCTAGATATCTAGATCTATTGATTTATTTTAAAAGTTCTTCAATTTCATACACTCTTTCTGATGTTCATGAATAGTATTTTGACTATACAGATCTAGATCTTGGTAATTTCCAATGTTTTAGGCAGATTCTCCTCCATTATCATTAACATCGTTAGTAATATGAACGTCTCAACGATGTTCAGTTGTGGACACTGGATACATGAAAAAGGAAGTGTGGAAACATAAAGCTTGTCAAATTAAAGGTGGTTGCTACAGAAATTAAATTTTTAGAGAATAGAAGAATATCATATTAAACAGGGTTTGAATGGTGATTCTATTGTTTTGATTTTTTAAATGAAAAGTAACAACTTTCAATCTTTGTATTCAGTACAAAGAAAAAATTTTAGAAAAACAATGTCACGTTTCAATCGATCTTTTACAATTTTGGGACACTCATAAGATTTATTGAAGGTGAGACTTAACATTTTATTCCGGCTCGCATAGATTTACAAATAATCGTTTTCTTACTTTACTATCGCCTCTATTGCGACTTGTGGCAGATATTTATCATAGAAATCCTTAAAGGCGAACAAAAAACACAACAAAAAAAAAACAAAACAAAAACAAAACAAAACAAAAATATCAACACCGACCTGCAAATAATTATAAAAAATTTATTTTAAAGCACTGTGTCTGAGAATTAAAAAGGATCACCATTGAGGGAACGTAATTGTCACGTCAACTAGAGATCGAGACAAGTAGATTTAACCTAAGGCAAAGGAAAGGCGATACATAACAACTGATTAAAACCATCCAATATCTCTGCGCGTAAACCCGTGCAATAGAGGACTTTTCCATGAACTCAAACTCAGTGCAGTCTCAGCGGCATAATTATATAATACGTTTTCTGAAAAGTTAGACGTACCCACCCAAAGTTTCCGGAATAACCGTATACGGTGTTAATAACGCGCCCTTGTCACAGATTATATGCGCAGAGACCCAGGATTTGCAGAGGACTGTCTTCGCCATTGCTTTTCAGGGGCTAATGCACGATCTTGTCTTTCCTTGGATTTGGGTTTCCTCACGATCATTACGCCCATTCAGAGCACGATAGCTAATCAGTTTAGATAACCTTGGAACAATACGGGTTGAGGGATGATAAACTTCGAGGTGTTATTATGTGACATCATAACCATCTACCCTTTAAAAAATCACTGACACCTATTTACATTTTTTCTTGACATCAAGGTAGCGAGGGGCTTGTTCTAAATTGTGTTTTTCAAGATTATTCTTCATTTTCGGGGCCTTTATGTGCATTTTGCATTTTAGTTTAACTTAAAAAAAGGCTGCATATGTGTTATATAAGGGAAAAGGTTAGAGAAAAGAACAAGTAAAGGTTTATATCTTGAATTTTCTTATCCTTAAGAACACTCGTGCGTAATCTGTAAGAACATCAAGATAATGAAAGGTGTCTTGCGTATGTGACTTAAAAGAAATAAAATTTTTATGCCTCAACAAAGACCAAAACAAGGATCTTAAAGAATACGACAGCACTACAACCTGCTGTTGATAAAATATACTAAAAGATTGAATAAGCGAAAAAAAAAAAAAGATATTTAGAGAGTTAAGCGACAACATGCCGAAAGAATAGTGCTCCACGATATAAACAATTTTTCTTAACCTTTTGATGATATTGTTGTAGTAAACATACTTTGTAATAATAAAAAAAACTGCATACCGGTATCGTTTAAAGCGGCTTCAAAAAGAAAAGCATTAGTAACAAAATCTCTCATTTCAGATTTGGGTCAATAGATTTTGTTGTCAAATCAAACTGCTCATAGATTAATCTTTTTTTGTGTCTTTAAAATTGTTTTTCCTGCTTTCCATACCAGTCACAAAGTGAACCTACGAGCATGTGATTGTTCCGTCAGTCTCTAGCTGTGAAGCTTCTAGATCGAAGTAACCTCTGAGCTGCCCTGCTCTTCTTACTTTCCGCATTGATCACGTCGCCACTGTCTCTTTCATTTGTCATCCTTGCTGAGGTCCAGTTTTTAGGCACCAATGAGACGGGACCTACTACTGGTTGCCTGCAATACTGTGCATTATTATTCACAACTCTTTTTTGCCACAAACGAGAGACACCCTAAATGTCCTTCCGGCTAGTCTTTGAGCAAGGGCGGGAACTTTGATAAAACTGCATCTCTTGACTCAGCATCGCTTCACAGCATAAAGAATCTTGACAAGCTTCTCATCGGCACTGCAGAAGTAATTATCCAACTTGTACAGACATTTTATATGCAGAGCATATTCAGTCCGTTGGCTTCCCTCGCAAAAGAAAAATCTTGCTAGATTTGTAGTATCTTATTACTTTCACAATTTTGATAAACCAATGTGACCAATATCTTGGTTTGGCTCACGGCGAACGCTTGCCAACTGAGCGGATACTGATATTCCTCTTTGCGGCAAATTCCTGCTCCACGGATTAGCAAAGATATCCAAATAACCCTTTGAGGATTAAGTTTTAAGTCTTCTAAGGCCTTTAGTTACGGAAATTCTTTGCATATTCGCCGTTCAAAGCAGATCATTATAATTTCTATGTAAGCAATGTTGATTTGTTTTAAAACACACATACCAGTACTAACGGGTATTATTTTTTTTTAATTATTACCAGGAGCTGGTGTGTAACAGCTCTTAACATTACATGTATGCTTTAGAAATCAATGTGTTATGTCTTCATAATGCGACTTTTCTCATTCAATTCTAATCTGCACTCTTCCTGAAAAAAAATCTTTTAAGCTTAATTCAACGAAAGTTGTATTATTTTCACGATAATAAAGTTACGAACATATTTTCGTCTTATTCTCACGGAATGATTTTTGCAGTCTCCTTTTCTGCATTGTATTTTTTTTTCTTTTAAAATTTGGCAATAACTGAGAAAACGAAGCAAAATTACACATTCCCTTCTTTTGTACCTAAGGGCGATAAGATACGCAATAAAAAATATTTAAAATATAAAAAATAAGGATGATTGTCAAATCTACCTTCGCAAAGTTTTGTATGAAGGAAAAAAACCATCGCTGGACGATAAAAATATCCCATCTAATCTCCTTCATGATGATAAATTGAATAATAAGATTCCTCACTTTATTCCTCGTTTTTACTTTTTTTCTTTTTTTTTTTCCCCCTAGATTGGGTCGCAAATAAGTATTGATAGCCTAAAATGTTATAATATTAATTTTCCAATTTTTTTTTTAATATTCATGTTCAAAAACTTCAAAAACATTGCACTAAATTATCTGTTGCTGTTTCGTATCACGCTCAGCCCTTTTGTAACTTATTAGATCAATATAAAAGTAGCGCAGTTGGCGTAGTGTCAATATAATTAAGGTTCATCTATATTTTGATAAGTAACAGCCTCGCAAAAATAATACTGAAGTTCAAAGTCATAGTTATAAGACACACATACATATAAGCGTAAGGTAAGAGACCTGGAAAACTACAAGAAATTGGTGTACATAAAAACAATTTATAATTTTTATGTTATATTGGCAACAATCATGAAAACAAAATTCACCTTAACTTATTTTGACAGTCAGGTTCCATCAAATAAAATAAAATGAATCATGGGGTTTTTTTTGTTTTTTGTTTTTTGTTTTTTTTTGTTTTTGTTTTTTGTTGTTTTTTTTTTGCTTTTTTTTCTTTAGTTATTTTTTAGACTGGAAAGTCTAGATCAAATGCAATGTCAAAAACTGTTTGTACGATGTTTTTGAAACACTAAACATGTGGTTTACAACCATATGACTGTCCAGATATTTGCGGCTAGAAATTAAAAAAATAATTAACATCTAAAGAATGAAAACGAAAACAATTAATAATAATAAAGACAGCAGGATTGTCCAGATAAGGTGCGCCTTCCACCTTCCACCATTCAGTTTCCACAACCCGATTAAGTATTACATTTTTGTTCTCCGTCGATAGAGATGTTCGTCATCCAAAATGGCTGGCCCGGTAACGAAGGTCGCATCTAAAGCGAAAATAGGATTGCTCAAAAGATTCGGTAGGTTAATTCCGAAGGTTAAAATTGAATAATCGAAAATGCCTCTTCTTTTTCTGTTCCTTGCCCATTCTCTAACCTCTAGTACAGAACTATTTGAGTACCTCTCTAATGGCACAATACTGGCGTCTTAAGCCTGAAATCAAGAAGTTATGCTTTCCTTTTCATTCGTTTGATATCCATCATGAGGGCAACATGTTTGCCAGAAAAAAAACAAAACAAAAACATTCTGTCATCTTAGGACTAGGAGTATAAAACTAATAAGACAACCCAAAAAAAAAAATCTTGTGCCATGCAAAAGATATAGATTTTAATCTTGACAGAAAATTAAAGATAGTAATGGATTGGCAGAAATAGCGCACAGATGGGAAGGTGAAAACAGGTAGATCTAAATCTTTGGCCAGCATGTTTGTTTATAAGCAGGGTTATTTACCTTAAGATGTATAATTTGGCAAAAAATGAACTACGTGAATGGGCCATGGGGTGCTTTGACTCTTCCAGTTACTCCACCCCCCCACCCCCCACCCCCTCCAAAAAAATAAATAAAAAATAAAATAGTTCACTCATATTGGTTACAATAATTATTAAAGTCAAATCCAATGTAGAAATTTGATTACGTAGATATTCAAGGAAGATATAGGTCCAAATCTAGCTATATGCTTGATCAAGATTAAAGTCTAAGTCTAAATGGACCTAAATTCACATCATCTTAGGATTTAATCATACTAGAAATGATAGGAGTTCTAAGAATTGAATCAGACTGAGACAATAAAAGATGTTTTTGTTTCTTTCTCATATATTTATGGCATACATGTATTTAGTTTTATCATAATGTACTGTTGATCTTATGTATTGTTATTATAGGTTCGATTTGACACTGAAGTCTAGATTGATAATGGTAGAATTGGGAAATTCACTTTTTATGAGACATTAAACAGTCTCTTTTGTAGCAAAATTGACAAATTTAGAGTTTTTGAAAGATGCAAGAAATGCAGATGATAGGTTGTTCTGGTATTAGACCCTCAGGATAATGTTGTTAGATTTACTTAAAAATATGTTATGTGCTTAAATTTTTTTTTTTCAAATTTTTGCAGGTAACTACCTAAAGATAGTGGCAGACGATTACAAAGCAGTGGCCCAGGAGACCTTCCAAGACATTACCAGTGGATCAATTAAAGCAGCTGTGTATTTGAGTGGATTAGTGACTTTGGGTCTTCTTCATAAAGCCAATCCTACTGAGCGAGACTTGGAGTCAGTCCTCATGGAAAGTGCTCATGACCTCTCTCTGGTCGGTAGTTCAATCCGCAGCAGGGAAGCAGATGAGTTTGTTGACAAACTTTGCAGTGCTCGTAGAGATGGAAACCTACATCACACCAATCTAGGAATATTTTCCTTAGTCTGGATCAGTGAACACAGGGATGAATTGGATCTTTACAGGGCTAAATGCAAGCATACTAACTTGCCATGGTACCAGTGGCATGAAAAAGTGGTTGATATAGGCATTTTAGGAAAATTTATGATTCTTAATAGACTGATGAAGGACTATGATGTCAACACTAATGAATGGAAAGAACAGAATGGATCATGACAAAGAATGCTGTCATCATCAGTCATGTAATTTGTAAAGAAATTCTAATTGTATGAATAAGAATGGAGATTAGTGTAAACATAAATGCTTTGTACATTTGAGTGTGGGAGAAAGAGACAGACAGCGAGGGAGGAAAAAAATGGAGGAGAGAGTGCCATAACAATGTTGCAGGTTTTGGTGACTGATATATGTGGAATGAAGTTGCTGAACATGTTTTTTGAGAAAATTTTTTTTTATATGTCATAGCCTAAATGACACCCTTGGTGTTAATATTTAGAGTAAAGCTTTTCTTCTCAGCCGTGACATTCTGATAAGATTTTTCAAAAACAATACTGAAGTTTTCCCCTCTACATAAAAGAAAGGACAAAGAAGAATTTTATCTTGTTTCAAATGTGGTTTTCAAAGAGACTAATATCACTTTCTTTTTGTCATGACAAAGATTTATCAGTGGAGGCTCCTATGTTTTATTTCTTGAATCTGAGAAAGAATGTCCTTGAAGATTTGTTTCAAATGCATTAGCTACAAGCCATTTTAGTTAGCATGCAAAATGTATTGTTTCTATTTTAAACTTCAAGCAGTCAGAAAAAGGACCCTTTCTTAAATTGAAGGCACTTAGCTCGGCACAACAGACTAGACTTACTTGCTTTCGGCATCCACATCATCACTATCAGTGCAGGATAGACTCATCTCAGTTATCTTGGTAACCTGATCTTGAGAGTCAACCAACATTTCCAATCCTGTGCAAGCGATCTGATGTTCTTTTTAGAGTTAGTTTATTTAAGGTTTGTGGCAGCCTTTTTACTTTTAGCCTCTTTAACATTTAAAGTGAATTTTTTGACAGATTTTGGTTAAACTAGGTGCTTTATGTTTGCAAAGGTTTTTTTTCTTCATTTTTTTTTTCCAAATATATGTTAATTCAAATAGACTGAATTAAGTTTGTTAGCCAAAGGGTATAATCTAAATAGTATTTGTAAAATGTTAGGTTAAAATCATGTCACAAATTTTTGAGTAATTTTATCTAAATTCTCTCTTCCAATTAAAGACTATTCCTTTGGAACTGCAATATTCTTTGTTCTGTTTTTGGTGATGCAAATACAATTTTTCAATAAAAATAAAATAAAAAGTTCTAAGTTGTGTCTGAGGATTACCGTTGTTAAAAATTTCCCTCTCATGATGGATTGCAAACTTTCAGTTTTGAAAGACATGGTTCTTATATCTTTCAAAGCTTGTGGCCACTCTTCATAAGTAATAAAGTTGAAATTAAAGTGGACACTTTTTTAGAATGTTTCATCACAATGAGGTCCTCACCTCAGTCTTTCTGTTAAACTCATTGACTTATATCATTCAAATACTTCCATGTCTTTTGATAAATCTGAATCAGTGAAAGTTTCTTCAGCCGGATTGGTCGTGATGTATGAAAAAATAACATGATTAAAATTAAAATACTTTCTGATCTTCTCATTGTGTAATTATTTATGTTGATGTATCAAATTGTATGTTACTGTCCCAAGCAATACATTCACATGTACTCTAACTAAATTGAATGTCAGTACAATTATCAAAATTTTAAACGAGTTTTCAACTCTAATGAAATGAAGACTTGCAAAATTTTCATATGTAGCCCAAATTTATTTCCAAAAGTCGATGTTGTTTCTCATAGTAGACTAGATTTTTTGACTCATGTTTAGAAACTGTAGATTACCATTTTTTGAATCTATGATTATTTTTTTTTCAATACAAATACAATAAATAAAAGTGTCATCTCTTTGAGTATGCATGTACATTTATCAAAACAAAATTTCATAGATAGAGATACTGTTTTATGCTAAGTTCAATGCTTTTCAACAGCTGACAGAATGAAATGATTGAAATTCGGTAAAATACAGCAGTCTAAAAGCTGTACTGGTGTGCAGTTGCTGCCTTTGAGGAGAGAAGTGATATATTCCATTCAGTTACTGGCTTCAGATTTAGTGTTATATCTTTGTTACAATGGAGGCTTTTATTACAATTTACTTGTTGTCTTTACACACCAGATCATTCAACACATTGACCAGGACAATTATGAGGAACATGCAAATACACTTTTCCCCTTCAAACAGTAGTATGCATTCCAGGCTAATCTAACTCAGATTCCCATTAATAGAGTATGATTGCTGAAGTATATTATGTTAAAAATACAAAGCATTTGAAGATATACATGTACATGTACATTTCACAAAATACATGTATCATTCAACTTGATTAGCTAACCTCTGTTTAGATACACTTTTCAACCATTTTCGACCTTATTTTAACAATGAAATTTAATTATATAAATGTTACATATTATTTTAAAACAAAGCTTATCAACATTCACGAAATTAACAAGGTGCAAAATAATTTAAACAGAGTATTAAAACAAATAGTATTAGTAGGAGAAGAATTACTGTATATCGAGTTAAGTTGTGATCTAAAGACTTCAAATGTGGGGAGGATTGCGGTATTAAATTAAGTACAGTATACTTTGAAGTTTTTACATCTACTACCTACATCACTTGAAAAAGGTTAGCCTCACCAGAAGTCTCGTCAAATCGCATATATATATATATATATATATATATATATATATATATATATATGTAACCCTACCTAGCTGGGTGGATATTCCCTTAACTAACTTAGTCACTACTACAATCGGACCCACTAGTCTAGTTACCTATAGAAGCTCAGTGCTTCTTCCTACTCTAAGTAATTGCAGGCTCTAACTGGTTATGGTAGCGTGCCTAGCAGCCGTGCAATACCAAAGAGTTCACACTCTTGGGTCCTTGAGTATCAGTGGAGTACTAAGGCCACTGTTCCCTAATACGAGTGGGTGTCGAGACTTGGCAAGAATAGAATAGCTACACTCCAGACGAAGAAGAACACAAAAGAGAAGAAGTTAAAGTTACCACCTATCATATGTTTATTCCACGAATACTCAATAATCAATGAATGGAAGCAATTCTCAAAGAATAAAATATAAAAAAAATACAAAGATGATCTACAAGCAATCAGGCAATAAAGGTACTAACAAATGGTCAGAATACTAAATAGAAGATACTAATAAAATGGTCAGAACAGAAGATACTAAGAACTAAACAAATGTCCAATAAAAATACTTAATAGTCAGAATACCTAAAAATGCCTAATAGTCAAAATAGAAATGATCCAAACAAAATGCCTACGGTAATGAAAATGCCTAATAGTCAAAATAGAAAATATCCAAACAAAATGCCTACGGTAATGAAAATGCCTAATAGTCAGAATAGAAAATATCCAAACAAAATGCCTAATAGTCAGAATAGAAAATATCCAAACAAAATGCCTACGGTAATGAAAATATCCAAACAAAATGCCTAATAGTCAAAATAGAAATGATCCAAACAAAATGCCCAATAGTCAGCCAACGCCCGAGTCACGGTGATAATCACGTAGAATTAAAACAAATGATAATCCAACACAAGTTTCACAATAGTTCAATAATCTCCACAATAACTTCTCCCTAAATTTCCAACGATACTACTGGCACTTCCAACGTGGCCTCCAGATACTCCAAAAAGATACTGACAAGGAGTCTTTCCGAGCTCTACAATTTATAGTCCAAGCTCAGTCGGCAAGGCCCCCGGTCAAAGACTTCCCTGGTTTCCCAGTTCGTCTCTAGAACAAGGGCCAATGCCGACCGAGGAAAATCTACTCCGTCGAACGGCACAACCCGTTTCCCCAACTAAACATCATCCGACCGAGATCATAGAATCTGCGGAAGGCATCGTTACATCTACGAACTACATTTAGCATCTCCCGATCGAAGTATGTCGAAAGCCGACCGAAGAAAAGCTTCTCTGGCCAGCTGGACAGGAATGAAAGAACAAAGTATCTTCCGAATTATTAAAGAAAAAAAGAATAAACCGCTAGAGGGGCGGAGACTATTTTCCCGCCACTAAACTAAGTCTACTAACAAGCTAGAAGCACACTAATTGATATACTAAAGATTCTAAAGACCTACTGCTGCGCCCCAAATAAATAATTATACCAGCCTCCTTACATATATATATATATATATATATATATATATATATATATATATATACATGTATACTATGTAAACATGTGTTTTATCTTATTATCTATATTTCTTACCGTCCCCCCTCCCACCTATATAAATACCCCTTTCATTCTTCTCCCTGTTTGCGAAGGGATCCTATGTATAGGAGCATTTTTCTAAATTTGATTAAGTTCCTCTTTGGACTTGAAAACCCCGCGAAGAGACATTAGTGCCTCATTTCAAAGGAGATTCCTTTCGATTTTGAGATGTTACTGTTTTGGTTTTTTTTTTTTTTTTTTGTTTGTTTCTTTGTTTTTTGTTTTGTTTTGTTTTTTATTGTCTGTCATTGTGCTTTGGGTCTCACTAGTCAGTGTTACTTCCTATAATTTCTGTTTTATTTCAAAAGGTTCCCATTTTTATATGTACATGTATTAAGTTTCACAGCTGCAACCAGAAGGGACGAGATGATCATATCTAGAAGCCGAAAATGTAACCAAACTCGCATAAGATTTGTATTGATCTTACACAGTGTGTAAAGGGACACCAAAAATGTGTTTTATTTTCTGAAGTACACTTTGTTCCACTAAAAATGGATTTGTGACAAAAAGAAAAAAAAACATTGTCCAACTCAGAGGCTATAGTGGTGCAAATAATGTATCGTTATTCTCATCTCTTAATGGTTGAGACATTGTACTGCTTAGCAAGTGAAACGGCTGTAAGGAATTACTTAATAATTATCAAAGCTATTATTTTCTATATTCAAACTGAAGAAAAGTCTTATGAAAATTCTTCCTCAGGATTAAAAAAAAACTGCATACACATACTTTGAAACATGGAAATAAGTATGTGATCAAAATTAAATGTAAAGAGTCACATATTTCAAATCGATTGTCACAAACAGCCTGTTACTTTATAGTTTTATCTTTTGACTAGTTTCGCCCATATTTCCTCTGTCGAGTGAGTCGCCAACCCATGCTCAATTTCTATCTGCTGATCTCCATGTAGTTCAATCTTGAACCTGGTTATTTGGAATGAGTGGTGATTGGGCGGAAAAAGGGGCAGGGGCGAGTTTTAAAGATACGTGCTGTAACAAAAAATATTCATGTATTATTGTATTTTCTTCCATATCATGAGGCTCGTTAGTAAAATAAGATAAGATGAAAAAGGTATTGAAAATAATATGGCGTGAGTAGTATGTATTATTCGTTTGTTGTTGGATAAACCCGGTCCACAATATGGTGGTCTCAGGCCCTTTAGCATTCAACACTTAAGCCGTTTGTGAACAACGCAGAACTGAACAGATGAGGCGTTACACACCTACGGTACATCTCGATATTTCTTTTGCATTCATATCTTGAAGCCCTTCAATTCCGCAGTAAATGGGGCTCTGATTTTTCTATTTTTCTATTCATGTGTATTTGTTCACACAGTTGTTGTTTGAGATAGCTCCTCCATAATATGGTGATTTTAAGCCCTTTTGCATATCACAATGAAGCTCTTTAGTTAACATTAAACTTGAAGCATTTCGTTATTTTTGTTTGTCTTTCTTTGAAAACTAGTGTTTCTGTATTTACCCTGAAACTGCACTGGCTACTTTAAGTGCTTTGCATAATACATGACTATAGTTTTAGATCCGCACAGGGCCAAAATTATTTGATTCTCGATATATTAGGACTTGTTACTCTTAGTAATAAGATTATTAACATATCTTTTCATATCTTCTTTTTGAAGCAAACCAGTAGATCTATTTATAGTCTTTTTTTTCGGTGATGTCAGTGTTCTGAAAGAAAATGTTGCCCTTCCGCTTGTACATTTAGACGCATATGCACCTAGTTTTGCACCAAAAATATTTATGGGATCAAATTGTTTCTGATCTTTCGACCTTTAAATGTGAAAGTTTACAGTTCATTAAGCCCAGACAATTCTCCTTTGTATCTCATTGAATGATCCTAAGTTAGGCTTACGAATTTTATTAACATCTGATTATGAAAAGCATAGAAATACAATTTTCATAAATTCCGATCAGGGTTTGAGATTTAGTTACAGCATTGTAAAATGGACACTTCGCAGTTTTCCACTCGAACATTACAGTCTTCATTTATCAAAAAATCACCACAGCATTACCTTCTCAAGATAGTGGCTAAAAGCACTGAGCTTTCCCGATACACCAATTTTGTTCCTGGGCATGCTCGCTTGCCCGAGAATCCGAACGGTTTAAAGGCAAACGGACTCCTGGCCTTTGTGTTCTCCTCATTGAAACGATCAGGATCAAATCTGTGAACACAAATAGATCACTATTGTCTCATAATATTTGGATCTTGATCGGTATGAATTTAGCATAGAAGTGCAAGGTTACTTGAAAGGAAAGATTCTTTTTTTTTTAAACTATCGTGTAAAGAGTGACCATTAGTGCTTTCTTTTTTTTTTTTTTTCTTCGTTCCTTTATTTATTTACTTTTAGATATAGGAGTATTAATAAATAAAAATAATAAACAGCAACAGAAATCTTATATCCCAATAGGCCTATCAATGCAGTTACTGGAAGAAAGTAAACTCAATCTACTCCGGATTAATTTATTTGATATTCCTTTACTTATTCCAAGCACTACCACCTCCATCGAAAAAGCCAAGAGAACATTAATTTTAAGTTGTGCAACATAAAAACAATGCAGAGGAAAAAAGAAGAGATATCTCCAGCGTGTTTGCTAAGCTTGGTTTACTAATGCAACACTGAATAAAACAATGTGGATTAATTGATACCTACTTCATAGGCATTGGCCAAATCTTTTCGTCTCGCATTACAATCCCTAATGCTTGAACCACTGGGGTCTGCAGAAAGAGTGAAACATTTTATTGATTGCATAATATTTCTGAGGGTTTTTTTGTTGTTTTTTTTTATTTTTGGTTGCGCCTTTTAAAGCATTTTAGTATTGTTTTAGCAGAGTGGCAACAACACGCACAAACAGTTTGAAGACTTTTGATTTTAGCAAAATCAATGCGCGGTTCCAAAGTTCTTAGAAAGCGAAAGAATAAAAAACATCCAACAAAATAAGAAATGGTTTGGAATCTTTTATAATTAGTTTATCAAATAAAAAAAAATTGTTAAATAAGATTGATCTAATTTATAAGTCGATATCTTATGTAAATTTATCGCGTTGTGAATATTGTAACAAGGCCTATTTTTTGCGTCTTTAGATATCAGGTGAAGGTGCGACAGAGACAACATGAGTAAGATCTCTGCTGTTATTGCTCTAAATCAGGTCATTGCTAGTGAGCAAGCCCGTTGGTAACGTAGTTGCTTGAACTGTCCATCATTATTGACATCCTTGCATTCTTCACATTTTATTCTTCAACAAGATTAATTTCCTCATTCTTGTATACATTGATTCCTTTATAAACATCGATATTTATTTTAAGTGTTTCGTGTCTGTACTTGGGAAGCACTCGCAAAGGAGCAGAAATATAATTCTTATTATTCAACTAACGTTTTTCAGGATCTTATATCCACCGAGGGTTATATCAACATCTTGGTATCTTGCAGCAAAAGCTCCAAACGCCCCACATCTAATCGATTCATCAATAACTTGACGCATGTACCTGGGAAAAATGGAGAAAGTCTTTAGTATACAACCACACTGAAGGGAACGAGAAATTGTATAAACCAAAGACTCGTACGTTAATTTCATAACCAACTATATATATATATATATATATATATATATATATATATATATATATATATTTTTTTTTTTTTTTTTTTTTTTTTAACTTGGAATAATAAGCATTCTTCCGGGGAAGGAGGATAAAGGGAAAGTAAATGAGAACAAACAGAATATTTTAAAAAAAGGAGAACTGCTTTTAGCCAGGAAAAAAGAATACGAAAAAAAGGGAATTCGAATTCGTCCTTCTTAAAATCAGAGCAAGAGTTGTTATTCCTTCCCGTTCTTTATATAAAGAATTCTCGATACCTTGAGTGTGACGGTGACTGTTTTTTTAATAAAATATAAAGATAAATCTTTTTTGAAAGACCAACTAAGAAAAACAAAATATTTTGCAATTAAAGAAATGTGAAACGTTCTCGTGAAGTTTTTATTTCTCACTTTAAACTTCTTAAATTGGATTCATCCACGAGTTGGCTGTTGCCCAGTACTTTCAAGATCTCAGTATAAAGTTTGTCTTGAATGTCTTCGTGCTTTGCCAGGTAGAAGAGACAAATGGAGAGCACTGAAATGAAAACAGATCGTTTTAAATATTCATGGCGTAAATACAAGTAAAAAAAAACAACATTGTCGTGTAGTTCAGTTTCGCAGTTAATATTAAAGGTGTGGCCTCACAGTATAATCTGTTTCTAATATCAGGTGACAATTTTAGAAATCTCAACCCACAGAGATGCAATTCTGAACAAAATTTATTTTGTACTTTTTATGACATAGTTTAATTAAATTTTTCAATTATGTTAATCGTTACGCTTGACTAAACAGTGTATATTTTTGCAATCTCATAAAAATACATAAATGAATTGTACTATTTTATGTAACAAAATTATATTCTTCTCCTTCACTTTAGGAGCAATTCTAAGATGCCAATGCGCTGCATGGGTTGAACTCAACTCTAACATACAACAAAAGTGACTATTTTTAAAATACAGTGCTTGTTTTTGTTTTACATTTATATCAGTTAAATTTAGCTTAAATCCAAATATAAATAGTGTTTACTTCTTGTTTTACAGATTTTAGTACTTTAAATGGGAGGACAAGACAGATTATGTTCTTTTTATTTTTATTTCATTTAAAGATTTAGAAAAATCAAGTCCATAAGAATCTATGCATAACGTTCATGTGTCGACCCAGAACATTTCTGACCTCTAAGTTAAATTAACGGATTTCTTGGGGGGTAGCGATCAGAGTCCAAGTTCTAAATCATTATATATATATGTTAAATCAATATTCTCGCTTTCTCTTCGTTCTCTCTATCTCTCTCTCTCTCTCTCTCTCTCTCTCTTTCTCTCTCTTTCTCTCTCACCTTCTTGTCAGCGGATCTCTTATAGAGACTTTGCTTCTTGAAACCTTCTTGAAGTTTTTCTAAGCTCTTTCCACTAGTCTCACAAATGTAAGATCTATCTGTTCCTCTCTCTCTTTCTCTCTCACACATTATCTCCCACAAATCCTATCGATTCGCTTTAGGACGCACAAATGTGAGCCAATATGAAACAGAGTCACAATAATAGGGTAAAAAAACACAAATGTGAGCCAATATGAAACAGAGTCACAATAATAGGGTAAAAAAACACAAATGTGAGCCAATATGAAACAGAGTCACAATAATAGGGTAAAAATACACAAATGTGAGCCAATATGAAACAGAGTCACAATAATAGGGTAAAAATACACAAATGTGAGCCAATATGAAACAGAGTCACAATAATATGGTAAAAACACAAATGTGAGCCAATATGAAACAGAGTCACAATAATAGGGTAAAAATACACAAATGTGAGCCAATATGAAACAGAGTCACAATAATAGGGTAAAAATACACAAATGTGAGCCAATATGAAACAGAGTCACAATAATATGGTAAAAACACAAATGTGAGCCAATATGAAACAGAGTCACAATACTAGGGTAAAAATACACAAATGTGAGCCAATATGAAACAGAGTCACAATACTAGGGTAAAAATACACAAATGTGAGCCAATATGAAACAGAGTCACAATAATAGGGTAAAAATACAAGCCCCCAACCCCTCCCCCTTAAGCAAGAAACTTCATCCAGTGAATTGAATCTGTCTATGAATTACCGATGTTACTAGTACTAGGAGATGGAATCAAGCAACATGTAAAAGTGTTTTACAAACACCCAGATATTAATTTCCCACTATTGATATAGAAGAAATAAGATGTTTTGCGTCTCCTTTGCAAGAAAGTGGCGCTTTTCGATTTGTTGAACCCAACATCAAAATGCCTTATGGAAACATACAGAAGCACATATTTGTAAAAAGGTTGTGTGGATGTGTATCTGATGCAAGGTAACATATTTTTCTCCTTTTTGAATATAAAATCAACAAAACAGAACTTACTTTTTCCAGTATTGTGGAAGGAAGCAAAGAGGTATGTTATGCAGTCACATATGACTGTTTCCTCATCCGATGCATACTCCACGATTTCATCAACAGCGAGGTTTCCGTGGCTTGTCGTAGTTCTGTGGTACTCTAGCGCACATTTCACCGTTTTCCTCATGAAGGTCAATGCTGGTGAATAGTAAGCGATATTTCGTTCCTTTTACCGCTCTCTATAATTCTCTATTTATAGTTCTTGCTTCAAAAATTTTAAAACATTCAGATTTCTATAACCTTAAAATAATCCCGAGTGTGCACAGAACATGGCTGTCAGGATCTCATTCTAAAACACAAAGTTAATGCTGACTTTCAGACTTTTCCGTCGCTTTAGACTGGATACATCCTAAGTTTTTTTTTTTTTTATATATTTTAAAAGACTTTGTTTTGCTTAGATAGTTTTCATGTACAAATCGACATTTAAAATTTATTTTATCATGTAAAAGGTAACTTCAATCTGTGAATAAATTTACCAATCAATGATTTATGTTAACAAAGTACCACTTGCATGTCAGAAAGCAAAACGAAACCATGGAAATGCTCGGAAAAGGCCGAATACCCAGAAAAACCTTCTCTTTAGATTTAGTATAGTAATGCTAATCCTTGGGCAGAAATGTGGGATATTTGGTTGAAACAAAAAGCAAGAGATACTCCATCGCATAACAGTTTTACTGCACAGAGATAGAAAACAGTGAGTGTGTATGTGGGTGGGGGGGAGGGGTGTGTGAATACTAACAATAATGTCTTCATCATTAACCTTCCCATTTAAGGAAAAAGTGAACACGAGGAGTTCCTAGTTTGGATATAACGTTACCTTCTTAAAACTTGGATAAAGCTATGTTGATAGATATATAGGCTAGACTCAACTGTGACATGAAAACCGAAAGTCCAGTTCTGTAAAGAAATCGCCATATGATAGAGCTGCTGAATATTGTAAGAATGGTAAAGATAAAGTTATGAACTCTCTCTAAAGAAGCTGGTGGGAGATGAAGAGTGATAACTATGGGTTTTTTTTTTCTCAATAAATAACATAATAATGTTATATTTATCGCCCGTGTTCGATCAGTGATAGATAAAATGGCTGCAATTTTATATTTATCCCCTTGTTTGATCAGTGATTTATAAAATGACTACACGTATAATGCTATATTTATCCCCTATATTTGATCAGTTAAAAGTAGGAGCTTTTTGTCTCCTCACCTTCTTGAAAACGCTCCATAGCTTTTGGGTCTTCACAATGTGCAGGGTCACCGGGTATTTTGGAGAGCTCCTCATTTGCCTGAAACAAGGTCAGTGCATAATATAGAAGTCCTTAAGGTGAGAACACTTGTTACATTACACTTTCGATTGTGACATTTAGAAAAAACGGAGGACAAAATTTATCGAAAGGGCGATAGGAGTTGGGCAGGAAACAAAGCCATTAAGACAAAGGCTGAGTCTGATGAAGCTCTTTTTCACTAGTCCTTACATCAGAGGTATCTTGAGCTGGATGGTCATTTTTTCGGAGTCCGACTCGTGACTTGACGTTTGGTTACATGGCACACACTGATCAACTTTTTAAAAACTCATTTTACATAAATTTAAAGAATTTTGGTCATTAGAATAATTTACAGTGCGTTGTCTTTAATGTCTCATTTTAGTGATAACTTTAAACTAGCCAAGAATTTTATAATGAAACCAATGTGCTTACCAATAAGAAAAAAGAAAATGCATGTGAGACAGATTTTGTCTCGAGAGAATGCTGGAGACTGTGAGATGGGTGAATTAGATGTTTTACCTCCCCCCCCCCCCTTTTCCCCACAGAAATCAGGTTCGCCCCTCTCCCTCCTACATTCGCCCTTTGCGTGTAACTCCTTCCTTTTATCTACCTCCCCCCTACCCACACACATACATACCCTCCCATCAATCTCAATTTATATAGAGGCCCATCTTTTTCTCCTCTTCTATTTTACTCACCGCCTTACTGCTACGTCACTTTAAGGTCCTCCTAATTCTTCTAATATCTTACACTCTCTCTCTCTCTCTCTCTCTCTCTCTCTCTCTCTCTCTCTCTCTCTCTCTCTCTCTCTCTCTTTCTTTCTCTCTCTCTCTTCCTCTCGCTCTATCCCCCCCTCTCTCTGCTCTTCAAAACACTCTCTCTCTCTCTCTTCCTCTCGCTCTATCTGCCCCCCCCCCCTCTTTCTGCTTTTCAAAACACAATCTCCCCTTCCCCCAATACAAAAAAGCCCACTCTTTCACCCTATATAAAACGGTTCATCGTCAGTCCCTAACAGTCCGCTTCTTTCCTGCACCTTATAATATGTATTTTTCCTCCAAGCTCTGCTAGTTTGTTGTGACGAAAGCCTGTTTCGTCCCCAGATCAACCCATATTCTGGGCTTCTACTCCTGGAATTTTTTGTTTAAAAAGAAGAACCCCCTTTTTTCAAGATAGACTTTTCCTATGTGGCCATAGAAATAGGTTTAGCATAGGGACAAAGTCTTCGACCTCATGCCTCTATCTCCCTTATTTTTGTTTTCTATCTAGACTTCTTGGTCTTAGTGCAAGTTTCCGTGGGAAAGTTATGGAACGCTTAACTTTTCCAACAAAAAAAAATCACCACTCAGACCAAGAATGTAAGATATTTTTAATTATAAAATGTTCCATTCAAAAGCACTTCTTACGTGCATGTTAAACAAAAATAAGCCATTAAATAATCCAATCTGTGATTCTAGGTTAACCTTTTTTACGCAATGCATCACCTTTAAATAAGCTTTTCTGAAGTTATAAACAACCTCATCGTTCTCACAATATTCTCCTAGCATTGAGCACATCGAGGATCTCAAGACAAATTTGAAGGTCTCTTCACAAATGGGGAAAAGTTCATCTTTTCCTCTAGCGCTCCATTGCTGAACGATCACGTCTGCAGACTAAAGAAAATGACAGGGGACAAAAATCTGGCAAGCCTTGAATTTATTACATTTATTGTTAAGATAATACCAATCTGTGAAAGGATAAGCTGTGAAATAGAGCATTAAACAGTCACAAAATAGAAATTATCTTAAAAGGCTTAGTTTTGGATTAGAGAGCTTAACCAGTCACTAAATGAAAACTGTCTTGTGCATGTATATTTTTGATAGATACCATAATGATTGGGAGAAGATTAAATTATCTAATTAATTACCGACATAATTTTATCATTGAAGATTTGAAGGTTAGGTTATGCTGCTTAATGGAAGATTTTTCAAAATCTATAGGGTATAAAAAAGATTCAATTATATTTTCAGATCAAGTACTCTGTACAAACGCAGCATCTCTCAAAAGACGAGTTTTGTAATAAAAATTGATTCGAATACGATCAATTAAAAAAATAGTCATCCACTTGTAAGGTATGTGAACGGTGAAAAAAATTATATAGATCAGTAGCTTCCAAATAAGATAACAAAACAGTCTCTGAGTTCCTGTTGTCTTAGATGTAGTGTAACTTAGCAGAATATCTTCTTGATACAATAGCCTCATTGATCCCATAAAAACTGTTACAAACATGTAACGTAACTTTTTGAGCCGAAGCTTTGATGGCAACAGGATCTCAACAGCTGAGGTGGGGAACTATACATAGAAAGTTAGAGTATGGAATAAACATTCACGAAAAAAGGTAAAACCTTCTGAAATGTCTTGAAATATGAGCCCAATCGATTATGTGCAAAAGCGCGGTCATACATCTTCCTTCTGCAGCGTCCTTCTTCTCCGTTAGTGAAAGTGATGGACGCACGTCCAAACAGCGGCTCAAAATGTTTGACGAAAAGTACTACAATAAAAATGAGCTTGGTTTAAAACAATATTTGATGTGTCAAAAATGTCAATGTTGTTCAACTCAATCAAAATTCTATACCTCTGAAATAATTGTTAATAGTTGCTGCATATCTGTGCAAATAGGAGTCGTCATTAAACAAATCATTCAATACGTAAGTACTTAAACAACTTTAAATGCGATTTTAAAATGTTGCTTTCTTTTTCTTGAATCTTTTCTGAGCACAGGGCATAGCCGCGTGATCAGTGTATTCAATACAAAAAATTATGTGCTTGTTGCATGAAGACGTTTACATTATTAATGTATTCGAAAGTCAACAACATAAAATTATTTGCTTTTGTGTATGAAGACGGTTACATTATTAATGTATTCGAAAGTTAACAGCATAAAAGTATTTGCTTTTTTGCATGAAGACGGTTACATTATTAATGTATTCAAAAGTTAACAGCATAAAAGTATTTGCTTGTTTGCATGAAGACTGTTACATTATTAATGTATTCGAAAGTTAACAGCATAAAAGTATTTGCTTGTTTGCATGAAGACTGTTACATTATTTATGTGTTCTAAAGTTAACTCAACCAGTCTGTTTCACATCTGCCCTTTTAATTTAACTTGTTTTGCTTTGCTTCTTTTGTGTTTGTGTGGGTGTGTTTGTCTGCATCGGCTTTGGCATTACTTTTTTTGAAGATCCTAGAAACAAAATTTTTGATCAAGAGGATGGAGAGTTATTATAAAATGGCTTGTTCTTATTTCATTAAGAGCAACAATGACATCGAGACAGAGGTGCCATTCGTTACGTTCATAGAGTGCAACAATGACATCGAGACAGAGGTGCCATTCGCTACGTTCATAGAGAGCACAATGACATCGAGACAGAGGTGCCATTCGTTACGTTCATAGAGAGCAACAATGACATCGAGACAGAGGTGCTATTCGTTACGTTCATAGAGAGCAACAATGACATCGAGACAGAGGTGCCATTCGCTACGTTCATAGAGAGCAACAATGACATCGAGACAGAGGTGCCATTCGCTACGTTCATAGAGAGCAACAATGACATCGAGACAGAGGTGCCATTCGTTACGTTCATAGAGAGCAACAATGACATCGAGACAGAGGTGCCATTCGTTACGTTCATAGAGAGCAACAATGACATCGAGACAGAGGTGCCATTCGTTACGTTCATAGAGAGCAACAATGACATCGAGACAGAGGTGCCATTCGTTACGTTCATAGAGAGCAACAATGACATCGAGACAGAGGTGCCATTCGTTACGTTCATAGAGAGCAACAATGACATCGAGACAGAGGTGCCATTCGTTACGTTCATAGAGAGCAACAATGACATCGAGACAGAGGTGCCATTCGTTACGTTCATAGAGAGCAACAATGACATCGAGACAGAGGTGCCATTCGCTACGTTCATAGAGAGCAACAATGACATCGAGACAGAGGTGCCATTCGCTACGTTCATAGAGAGCAACAATGACATCGAGACAGAGGTGCCATTCGCTACGTTCATAGAGAGCAACAATGACATCGAGACAGAGGTGCCATTCGTTACGTTCATAGAGAGCAACAATGACATCGAGACAGAGGTGCCATTCGTTACGTTCATAGAGAGCAACAATGACATCGAGACAGAGGTGCCATTCGTTACGTTCATAGAGAGCAACAATGACATCGAGACAGAGGTGCCATTCGTTACGTTCATAGAGAGCAACAATGACATCGAGACAGAGGTGCCATTCGTTACGTTCATAGAGAGCAACAATGACATCGAGACAGAGGTGCCATTCGTTACGTTCATAGAGAGCAACAATGACATCGAGACAGAGGTGCCATTCGTTACGTTCATAGAGAGCAACAATGACATCGAGACAGAGGTGCCATTCGTTACGTTCATAGAGAGCAACAATGACATCGAGACAGAGGTGCCATTCGTTACGTTCATAGAGAGCAACAATGACATCGAGACAGAGGTGCCATTCGCTACGTTTATAGGAAAAAGTGACTTTCAAGCACGCCGTCCTGAGTTTTTTTTCAAAGCTTTATTCACTCCCTTTGGCGCAATTTCAGGAATAATCCTTCCTTTCATGTAGCTCTATAAGAGCGTAACAGGTACAAATCCCTGTAGACTTCCCTTTAAGCTAGACTTTTCTGAAGAGTAAAAATTAAATATTTCCTTTGTTATTGTTTTTTTTTTTTAACTGGAATATCTTCGGATAAAGATAATAATGTAAGATTCATAACTTTTAACTCTCATACAGATAAAAATATCCTTTCACAATGCGCTAAATTATACTTACAAAATTTTCAAACAACCACTTGAGCGTGATTAGTTGTGGTCACTCAATAGTTTGTATCAGAGGAGGGAATCAACCCAAACCTACTTACACGGTCTATCGAAAGCATGCGCGTGTTCCTTGAACAGCTCAGGGGAGGCTATGCTGACAGTGTAGAGGCCGCCATACCAGAAGCTGGCTATAGGTCCCAGCAGGTTATGAAGATTTTGCAAAAAGTTTTGGAAACTTCCAGCTGCCTTGATCTCACCGATATTGCCATCCCTGAAACAATAACAAAATACAAAGACTTAACTCACAAAGGTTTACAAAATTTCATCCTCAAACATTAACTTTGCCCTTTTATTTTTTGTTTTTTTTTGCTCTGTATCACTAGATGAAGTGAACAGACAATGCAATGAAGTTACTGGGAACATTTTTATTTTGATTTCTTTCCATCTCAATTTATGATTTTCTCTGTTCCCCTACCCCATCTCTCTCTCTCTCTCTCTCTCTCTCTCTCTCTCTCTCTCTCTCTCTCTCTCTCTCTCTCTCTCTCTCTCTCTCTCTCTCTCTCTCTCTCTCTCTCTCTCTCTCTCTCTCTCTCTCTCTCTCTTTATCTATCTATCTATCTCTCTCCCACTTCCACTTCCTCTGACCTTCAATTATCTCACATCTCTCTTCGTCTCTTTTCTCTTACTTCCCCTTCACATTCCCTGTCCCCTTTCGACTTATCGTTACCCCCCTCTTACCTTTTCTTTCTCAAGCAGTGAAAAGAAAAGACTTGTTTAAACTTGTTTTATGCCTCCACACTAATAAAATTCATGAAGTTACTAATTAACTTTTTTTTTAATCTTCCAAAAGCAATATATAGAATAATACAGACTTTAAACTGAAAGCGAATAAAAACAATTTGTTTAACTGGCAACTTAACAAGAGTTCAAAACTCACTCCGCTGTTGTTAGTATTAGTCCAGGTATTGTCTTCTCTTTCACCAGATACCGAGACTGTAGAGGGCAAAATATCAGCATTAAGGTTGCTTGCAAAAATGATCGTTGACTTATAATGTTTGTCTTTTTTTCCTTTTCCCCTTCATTTGATTTTCATCTTCCTTGTCAGCCCTTTCTTCTCCATTCCGTTCTTATTCCTCTTCCTCCTCCTCCTCCTTCTCTTCCTCTTCTTCTTCTTTTTCTTCTTATATATATGTAGAAGAGAGAGAGAGAGTGAGAGAGAGAGAGAGAGAGAGAGAGAGGGAGAGAGAGAGAGATCTGAAAACGTGAAATAAGGATTATTTAGATTATACAAAATAAAGACTACATTTTTCTCAGCTGGCGCAAAATTAGCGTAGTAGTTATATCCGTGGAAGCTTAAAATCTGGGTATAAAATATTTTATTTTAAATTTATTTTAAGTGGATGGGATAGTGAACGAAATAAAACTGCGGTATTGGGAGCGAATCGACGGTGAAAGTACTTACCAAATAAAGGACTAAAGAAGCAATAACAGTTGCTGCCACCAGGAAACATACTGTGATTATCATCGAATTGGGTTGCGAGAAGCCTTGATAATACCATTTGGTGTCAAGCATCCTTAGTTCTGGGCAAACACATTCACTTTTTGCTTGCCGAGTTTTTCACTTAAATAAGGGCTCAATCGCTTAAAAAATTAACAAATGGTTGTTTGGAACAACGTATTGGCCGCAACTATTAACTGTTGTGATAATACATCCTAATGACACACAAACACACTTCTGCAAGCATCCAGTGGCTGACATCTTATCACTCAAAGTCCATAATACTTCTACATAGTTCATTATGTTTTGGTGAGAAAGTGACTTTTGATTCGTTCCCTTCTGATTGGAAAAAAGTGTGTGGCTTTCATAATTATTGCACACTTGCATAAGCCTCTCTCTCTCCTTCTCACTCTCTTTCTCTCTCTCTCACTCTCTCTCTCTCTTATCTCTTTCCTTATCTCTCTCTTTTTTTTCTTCCTCTTTTCTCCTCTTCCTCTCTCTCCCTCTCTTTCTCTCTCCTTCTCTCTTTTTATCTCTCTCTCTTTTTATCTCTCTCACTCCCTCTCTCTCTCTCTCTCTCTCTCTCTCTCTCTCTCTCTCTCTCTCTCTCTCTCACCCTCCTTAAAAATTAGTTATAAGCAGATTTATTTAGAATTTTTTTCCAGGGCCGGAAGCTACTGTGGGTAAAAATTTAAAATACATTCCCTCTCTCTCTCTACCTATCTCTTTTCTCTCTCTCTCTCTCTCTCTCTCTCTCTCTCTCTCTCTCTCTCTCTCTCTCACACACACACACACACAATCTTTTTTCCTTCATGTCTCGAACTATGTGTTTGTCTTTTTTCCTAACTGCATTATCAATCTGAATTTATACATCTCGTGTTTCAAACTAAATTATTACTTTCTGTGGATAACTCTTTCTTTTTCTCTCAATACACACTTTCACCCACCCTCTCTCCATCTCTTTCTCACACGCCCTCTCTCCTTCTCTATATCACACACATAAATTCACTCCCTCTCTTACATATACACTCTTCTTCTCTTAGACACGCACTCTTTCTTCCTCTCACACATGCTTTCTCCGTCTCGTTTTTACACACACACTTTCCTCTCCCTCTCTGCCAAACAAACACTCTTTCTCCCTCTCTTTCTCCAACACACAATCTCCCTCTCTTTTGCACACACATACTCTCTCTCTCATCTGCACATCCCTAATTCCTCTGCCTTTGTCTCTCTCACACACACTCTCTATTTCCCTCTATTTCTCACACGCATTCTTTTTCCTGGTCCCCCTCTCTCTCTCTCACACACACTCTACCACTCTTTCTCTCACACCTTTAACCTTCTCTCTCTTACACCTACATACTCTCTCCTACCCACACCAAACTCTCTCACACATATATATATACATTCTCTCCCTCTCTCCCTCTCTCTTAAACATACACACACACACAGATACTCGCTTTTGCATTACCAACTTGACCATCCTTTCTCATCTCAAATATTATCTGTGTTCTCTTTCTCTCTCTCCCTGACGCACACACACATATAATACGTTGCACTCTTCATCCCTCACATAGATCACGTGTTATATTTTTTTCGAACTTTTTTTTATCCTAGTTTCGTCTGACAGAGCCCTCTATCGATGCTCGAGTAACCCTTCTTTATCATCCGTACCGTCTCATGCAGATAACAGGTCAAAAAGTTGCGGATCTCCTGGGCCGGTACTTCATTGTCATACCTACCGGCTGAATAGTCCTGGATCGATGAGAAAAGAGCTAGGAATGTTATCATTTTAACACTCATCTCATAGAGTTGAATGGTTTGAATTATATCAGATGTTTTGAGGGTTTTTTGTTTTGTTTTGTTTTGTTGGTTTGTTTTTGCTTTTAAAAATTGTTTTATATATAAAAATCATTTCAATTTTCAATTTCATTTTCTTCCTAACTCAACTAATATTGCAAGAACATTTTATAAAAATCATTGAATTTTTTCTCAAATGGAGTTAGATAATTACTTAAAACAATGATCAATATTGACCAATAAGCGTGTGTGTAAATGAGAGAGAGAGAAAAAGAGAGAGAGAGAGAGAGAGAGAGAGAGAGAGAGAGAGAGAGAGACAGACAGACAGAGAGACAGAGAGACAGAGACAGAGACAGAGAGACAGAGACAGAGACAGAGAGAAAGAGTGAGATAGACAGAGAGAGATAGAAAGAAAGACAGACAAGCTGTCAGACAGGTAGCCAGAGAGGAGAAAAGAGAGAGTATGAGGATTGTTAAAGATAGAAGTATCAAGCATTTTGTTTCTAAACTTTGACTTCTCTCTACACTTTGTGCGTAACGGTCGTAAATTCTCAATATTTAATTCTCAGTGAGGCTGTCCCCATCAGTGGTTGGTTTGATCAACACTAATCAAGGCCTAGATCTAGATCTGGTCGTGATTGCTCGGTGATTGCTCGGAGCAGGCCTCAACGTCAGGAGCTTTTAATCCTCTAGGTCTAACCTGCGGATCGGCTGCTGCGGATCAACACGACCTACTAGCTTAATCCGAGAACCTACCCCCCTATCTCTCTCTCTCTCTCTCTCTCTCTCTCTCTCTCTCTCTCTCTCTCTCTCTCTCTCTCTCTCTCTCTCTCTCTCTCTCTCTCTCTCTCTCTCTCTCTCTCTCTCTCTCTCTCTCTCTCTCTCTCTCTCTCTCTCTCTCTCTCTCTCTCTCTCTCTCTCTCTCTCTCTCTCTCTCTCTCTCTCTTTCTCTCTGTCTATCTCTCTCACTAACGTGCAGTCTAATATTCAATATGCTTTTAAGACACGGCCCATATGTTCCTGCCTGTGTTTCTGTTTATTTGCTTGTCTGCCCAGGTATCTGATTTGTGTGTCTCTCTTTTCTCTCTCAATCTCTCTCTGCCTATCTCTTTTTCTCTGACTGTCTGTCTACCTGTCTGTCTGTCTGTCTGTCTGTCTGTCTGTCTGTCTCTCTCTCTCTCTCTCTCTCTCTCTCTCTCTCTCTCTCTCTCTCTCTCTCTCTCTCGCTCTCTCTCTCTCTTTTTTCCGTCTCTACTCATTGCATTAATAACATACTCTTTTCATCACGCCATATTCTCTTTTAAACTAAACTTTACCTGGTGGCAAATTTCACTATGTATCCTTTTTCTTGCATGTTTTCCGTTCTCTTCCTTTTCTTTTACCATTAATCGGTAATAGCCTGTGAGGAGAGAGAGAGAGAGAGAGAGAGAGAGAGAGAGAGAGAGAGAGAGAGAGAGAGAGAGAGAGAGAGAGAGAGAGAGAGAGAGAGAGAGAGAGAGAGAGAGAGAGAGAGAGAGACTTAGTGAAGGACAAAGAGTTCCATGACCGCTTACATGAACTTAACAACATAAACTCTCGACTTGGCTGTTTTAATCCGCCTTCCGTTGGGCATAAGAGATCCGATGTTATTTACGGTGTGTTTGATTAATTTCCGTCTTGGTTCTACGTGTATGCTCAAAACGAGAGTTTTGATTAGAGCAGATATATGATTCAACACGGCACATATTCTCGTTAGTAATTGTACAAACACACGAAGAGTACTTGACAGGAGTTATTATTTTATGAACAAAAAATGTCAGTGTGCAATATGGAGCGTTTTGCTATAAATGACACTGGACTTGAAGCGACGCTATTGGAATATGATGTTGTTCACTAATGATGATGGTAAGCTGATAAAGCAACCAGTATACATTTTCTAGCCCCTGATTTTGGGATGCATGATTGAACATGGTGATTTTGCTAATAATGAAAAGCAAATATACTTATTACAAACTCAACCAATCTTTTCGAATTATGCCTATTTCTTTTAATCTAAGTTTCATGTGGAGAGAAAGATACAATTGATCACGTACATTTTTCATGAGATTTCTATCACAAGTCGGCTGACTGATTCATTACATATCACTGTCAAGCAGACGGGTGTGATTTTTTTTCTACTGTGAATTAGTTTTATCCTAATTATCGGTTCCGTTTGTGGTAAATTGCTATTTTGAAAGAAAGAAAAAAATAGGCCAATGCATTACGCAATTAATTTCTTAAAAGATTTGGGTTAGAAAATATTGAATGATTCAGCTTTACAGCACGTGTGGTGCAGTTTCAGTTTTTCCCCTTCACAAATATTAAGGTTTTTTTCACTAATCCCGTTCGCTATTTATTTTTTCAGAAACTTTTTACTATTCGATCGTACGACTATTCAGTTTCTTTATTTTAATTCAGTTTTATCATGCACATTGTTTTCTTTGTCCTTCCAGTATTAAAAATACGTTTGCAATGTCGTATTTGTTTTATACTAGGCAGAATCATCTTAGGTAACGGTGCCACTCAAAGAATTAAAAGTTTATTCACAAAATCTTACACTTTTGCTACATGTTGTGTACTCGATAAAAAGTTGCATCTACATACTTACTAGATTATCGTGATTCATAATTAATCATTCGCTACAAATCAGCTCTACAATGTTAAAAAAAAGGTAACATTTGAATTATTCTGAAAAAATTTTTTATTCCATCATTTTCATCTTTAAACAAATGATTTCAGCACCAGTAATAACAAAAAACCACCAAACTCATATTCATTCTTATTGACCGTGTAAAAATTGTTAATGGACAATGGCCCGAACGCCACACTTTTTTTTCCTCATTCTTGCTCCTCAGTGTGTTCAAAAAGGATATTAGTTGATGGTTGTCCTGAGTACTTTAGCGGATCTATTCTCATTCTATAAAAAGAAGCTTAAAATAACATCATTTACTTTGATAAAAGTTTCTCAAACACGCCCGAAACCCTTTGTAACGCAAGTAACTAATTTTTTTTTCCAGGAAAACCCCATGTAACTGGCTTTATTTCTGTGACATGCAGGAAGAGTGTTATGTTCTTGTTCACTGCAACTCCTCACCATCACATGCGGCACAGCAACAATATTTATCACCTATACTTCACCCGGCCTTGCGTAAATTAGAAAGGCAGAAAGAGAGGCGAAGTATTACTGCGAGTCACAATCGCTCACCATCGTTATTTCGCAATAATTCTGTGCCTGCAGGCCGAGCAGAACAGAGTTCAGAGCAGACCGAACACCAGGGGCAAAGTAAGACAGACCGACTCCACAGTATGAACGGTAGTAGTGGTGGAGACAAGAGGAACACCATATCGAGCCTCAAATCTCGTCACAACCAAGATCACAACCAAGATCACAACCAGCAACCACAATACAACCATCTGCAGCAAAGTCACCTTCGCAACGGCCATATTTTTAGACAAGCTGATGCAGAGCGTTTTGCTTGTCCTGGATTTTCTACAGCAAGCTCTACGTACAACACATACTGGACACCCACATCTGGTAGTGACGGTTCCATCAACGTGCCAGAATTTCGGCCAAGTATACACGTCCCTGCCTTAGATCTGACTGCCATTACACTCGATGATGGTGAAAATGATACAAGTAAAAATATCAGAAGCACGAAAAACATATATCACGAAGATTTTAAAGAGCAAAATACGTCTATACAAACACACAAAAGACATGTGATGGCAGAAGAAAAATTTGGAAATAAAAAGCAACAGAAATCTCCATTCGTGTTTCCATGCGAGAAATCTCTAGCTGACTTTGATGGTGTAAGAACTACTCCATCGCATGCAATATACGAAGACCCTGCTTCCACCAGTCCTTTTGCCCAGAGAGGGCAATCCCTCTCCACTGAGGAAATTCCTGCTCTGGAAAACAACAAACAGCATCCGCCACAGAAGAACCAACATCACCAACCATTCAATATGCAAAGAGACTTTAGGACCCAAGAGGCTCAACAATGCCGAGCTACGATAGACGCTGGGGACACGCAGAAAATCATCCACTTTTCTCTTGCGAAGCCTAAACTAGGAAAATATATATTAGATGAGGAATGTCATTCGCCAACAGGGCAGTCTCATTTGCGTTTGGAAGAACCACAACGAACGAGAGAATCTTTAGCCGAGAGCAAGGGGATAATTGAAAAAGAAGTAAATGTAACTTCACCTAAAAACGAAGGGTTTGTTCGCAGAGCCTCGGACACACCGCATAACCATCAAGAAATTGTAGATGTTGTAGTTTTTGGTGGACATTTGCATGTCGATCTCGATGAAAAAGAACACAGTGGAGAAGAAAGCGACACTGTGGAGCAAGACCTGAAGTTAGAAAATATAATTCCAGAACCAACTAAAGAAAAAATTAAACCCAGGGTGACCTTTTCTTTCGATCATGAAATTCAAAGCTGCAGATCTCTAAAAAGGTATACCCCTGTTAAAATGGATATTAAGCCATTGCAAGGCGTCTTGAAAAAGAGACCGGAACCAACTCAGGTTTTTGACTCTAATGAGAACGGCCGTTTTGAAGGCTCCAAACAAACATATTTCAAGGACTCCAACTCAGTATTTCGCAAAAGTTCTAAACCCGAAGTTCTCGACCACGGCGGTATCCGGGTGAAACATCTTCACACCACGAGTTTTGATATTTCACGGGAGGCAGGAAAGCGGGGTGTGACAATATTATCGACAATGCAAATGGCGGAAAAGCCGCCTATTCCAGTGTCTCGTAGAGTTGCTTTAGCTGCAGCAGAAAACGCTGCTACAGCTAAAAACAGTAACAACAGTAATAGCAACAATCTGCTTTTTAGCGGAGGTCTTACTTACATATGTTCTAATGCGCAAGGACGCGCAGCTTATTTCCGTCCCTCAGATGTTATCACAAGAGCAGGTGATATTGCTAGTGGTCACAACAACAACAACAACAACAACAACAACAACAACAACAACAACAACAACAACAACAACAACAACAACAACAGCAACAACCACAACATGAAAGTCAAGTCACCATCAACAGAGGATATCAATGTGGGAGAGGCTGGACGCTTTTTCTCGTCAGTTCCAACCTATAATAATCATAGCAGGCAACAGGCATCCAACCGCACACCCGCCAATCGCGGACCTGCTATTTCCTCGCCGTATACGCTCCGCCGGAGTATAAGCTCCGACCAGGGTTTCGCTGCTCCTGGCGGGAGAGGGGGTGTCGGCGGCACAGAGATTGGAAGCAACAAGCCGGCGAAGCCAAGAGTGGCCTTTGGCAGCTTTATCGTGCCCAAGGAAACTACACCTCGAGTAAAAAAAGCACAAATCAAGTATCAAGAAGCTGAAAATGCCACTCGGCCGACGATAGGAAGCGGAGGTACATATGTTCATCCTCACACTCGTCGAACCTCTCCTTATTCGGCTCCAACACAGGTGCTTTATGATAGGTCTGGTTCGAGCAGCGGGCCTCCAGCCTTCAGACGACCATACACAGCTAAGGTAACAAAAGCGACGCGCTCACAACTAGCCGGAACTAGATCTTCTTCTAAAGACAGCTCTAATCTAGCGCAGCGACACTCGGCTCCTTCGTCTTTCAACTCGGTCAAGGATAGGGCGTGGAGGGCTTCCTTGGCTAGGCAGAGGATTTCAATCAATAATTCGCTCAGTCAAGGAGGGGACCGAGGAGGTAAAGATCAGCAGGGTCAACAGTCCGGTGCCTCCAGTGCTCATACTTCTGGTGGAGGTGGAAGTAGTTTTCTACGGCCAGGCAAGGTGCTTCCCCAACACGCATCCAGTGATATTCGGGTACCGCAAGGGAAGTCCAGTGTGGCAGCGGGGCAAGCATTCTCCACAAAAGTGAATTCTGGAGCGGAGCGGCTAGCAGTTCGCTCTCTTTCCCGACCAGATCTTTCTGCATTAAACATGTTGGCCAATAGAGACAAAGGGACATCACAAATCCGCTTTCTGGCCACATTAAACAAAACTCCAAACAAGGAGTAAAGCATTTTTCTGAATGTTGAAACGAGTTGAGATAAAGCATATTATGAAGGAGAAAGTATTGGGTTCATTACTTTTCCCAAGTTGAGAAATAAAATATCTTTAATACTTGTATCAGTTAATGATAGTTAGAAATATTCTATACAGATGTGCATTAACATTTGTGCGATTAATGTGTTGCGTTATTTCGACTATATATCAGTTCAGTAATTTTTACGTGCAACAAAATATCAAAATACTTTTATTTATGATGTTAAAAAAACCCTTTAAAATAGTACTTTTTTATCCGCGCGGAAACAAGCACTTTGGATAATCGCTGTCATAGAGTTTAGTCATACGCTTTCCTTTGGATGTATCCCTGTCTGTATATTTTATTGGATTAACGAGAAATACCAAGAAAATTATGCAAGAGACAAAAGGATATTCCTTTTTTCAAAGTTGTCTGAGAGAAAAAAGCTTTAAAAGAAAAGAAGAGAGAAGGAGAAGAGCAAGAACAAGAAGAACAAAACAATACAAGAAAAGAGATAGAAAGTGAGACACTAGAGAGAGAGACAGCGCATTTGGAGAGGATAGACAAAGAAAGAGGGAGAGAGAGAGAGAGAGAGAGAGAGAGAGAGAGAGAGAGAGAGAGAGAGAGAGAGAGAGAGAGAGAGAGAGTGTGTGTATGTCGGCTCATTAGTGTTTCAATCAAATGTTTAACTTCAAGATCGAGGCGTTCATTAAAAGTTGATGAAGAATAAAATTCACTCACTGAATTTTCACCAAAGTCCGCGTCAGTGATCGAAGTGCTTTTAGATTCGAGTGTGAAGTGTCGAGAGTGAATACAAGTCATAAAGCTTGCACTGGCAATTGTAAATGTGTTTGATGTTATACCTAATGCCATGATTAGGTGGCTATTGGTTTGATCAATTGGAGAACACACACAAAAAAATAATTGATCAATAGAAAATCATGTGAAGATCAAAATGTTAGACCTCATTTAGTTTAAGATTTGAACCAGAACCCCTCTTAACAAAAATTTAAGGCTATTTACGAAGCACAAAAGCCCGATCTCGGAACATATTATTGATTACTTTACTAATGACACATGACAAAATTCTTCAATGACCGCCAATCTGTAGTGAAATATGTAACAGTGTTTTCAGTAACTGTGCTGCTGTGGCAGGTAGGTTTTGACCTGTCTTGCCCCAAACTCATGCCATTGAAGAAAAGTGCAAAATTAAACTCGATCAGTTAAATGAGGATAGAGATATAACCATATCTTGTCTTATTTTATCTTATACTTTTAAAAAATGCGATGAAAATTTCGGAATGTTTTGAGGACTTTATTTCTTCACTGATTTCGACCCAATTTTGACAAATATTCTATTTTACTTTATGGACTGCCTTTTAGCATAAAAATGTTCAAATTGACCCATTAAGAAATTAATTGAGCCCTACAGTTCAAGAAAGAACCCTTTGCGCCAGCTTTTGAATTTTAGTTTAAGCTTCACTAAGAAGGTTTCCAGGTCCTGGAAGTCATTCATCAAAGCAAGTCATTTATACAGAGAGCAGTGTTAAGTAATTTTTAAAAACATTAATGTCAACGTTTCAAACAAGCTGATAAGGGGGCAAAGGGGAACAAATTATCCGAAAGAACAACCAGAATTGAAATAAATCTTACTATTAAGGTCCTTTTAATTTGACATATCAGTAATATATTATTACGTTGAGTGATTAAACATTTCGATTTATTCCCCCCATAAAAGTTATCTGCTATCAAATGTTAGAAATAACTTATCATCGGGAGATGGAAGAAAAGGAGATAGTTTAGGGCATAAGAATCACTCAAGCTTGAAAAAGAAAATATTCTGTATACTTGCGCTCGAGAAAAACCTGGATGCTACATGATACATCAGACGATTGAATGGAACAATTCTTGTAAGGATGGTTTTCACTGTTTTTCTTTTCTTTTTTTATTCTTTTTTTTATTATTTTCATTTATCTTTTTATTACAGATAATACGAGAGATCTTAAGTAGAAACAATGACAAGCTAACGGTATGCCTTACGCCTAAAGTTAACCGGAAACCTCAATTGGGACCTCCAGGATGCTTAAGAGGTGTAGCAGTTGGAAAACGAAATGAAGTGATTAAGGCTGCTGGAGATAGGGGAATGTGACATACAAGGCCCTTCCAAAGGGAAACCACTCAATACAAAGGGGTATAATCCAAAAAATACAAGGGCGAAGGTTTTCAGCTGAAAGCCTCCGTCATATTGGTATTCTCAGGACAACTGGCCTATCTAAACCACATTGATGAAGTACCGAGGTCATCAATACCTCTGGGGAGATTGTGTTGTTTACACAACCGTCCGACAAAGCTTTCCTCCTGCCTGCATCCAAGCACTAATGTGTTGCATACAAGTGCAGTGTACATCCCAATCGTAAGATTGTAGGATCAACATTTGACCCAAGGCATAAATGGCAGCTAGAGCGAGCCGTCATAGAATGTTGACCTTGGCCGCAAACAGGCGTTAATATCGCTAGGGCTTGGAGTCACTTCTTGCCAAGCGACCTTGAACTTAGCCTGAGTACCGTCAGCGGTCAAACATTGATCTTCCTTCAGGGGGTTTATCTGGCACAAATGCTCTTACAGTTTTATTTCTCAAGTAATATTTTAAAAAGTCGAAATCTGTGAAATTTTAGTTTCAACTGCAATTTTCTCTACGAAGTAAAAAAAAGGGTTTTTTTTATTTCTTTTTATTTGAAAAAATTAAAGTTGAAAACCTGCTATTGTGTACCGAGAGGTGTGTGACTGTGGCATGGTCGAGTAATGGTGACACAGTTGCCGCTCGTCTCCACGCCCGTGAATTTGTTCACGATGTCAGCAAACCACTGAGCACACTTTGCGGGGGGGGGAGGTTAATTTTTTTTAAAAATTGTTTGCTTTTGTTTTGTTTCATTTGTTTTTTTTTTTTTTTTAATTTTTGTTTTGTTTTTGTTTTCATTTTTCGTGTTTTTTTTTTTCAGATCTGCCCTCATATCGCGTGGTTAGTGTGAAAATATCTGCTTTAATTTTTTGTTCATACTTTCGAATCGAGGTATTTTTTTTTTGTTCGATCCTATGATACAAATGCAAAGAGAAAATGGGTTTACCAAAGATTTTTTGAAGTTCTAAGTCGTTCATTTGTTTTATAGTTTTTAAAGAAGAGAATAAATCTATCATTTACAAAAACTCAACGAAGAGCCCCTTCTTTCTGTCATAACTTTTCTTTCCATTCTTACGGACCTTTGTTTTAGTTCGCCTAAAGCTCTGTGATCTTCTAAGAACACAAGTCTTTTGTTACAATGACAAAAGGAAACAATCTTGCCATTTGAATTTTTTAAAAATTTTATCCATTGAACCACCAATGGCTGTGGGGTTAAAGCCTTCGCCCTGATATCCGTAAGGTTGAAGCCTGACACCGTTGCTTTTAGGAATTAGGAATTTAGGACATTATCTTGTCTGGCGGAAACTTCAGTTTCATCAGGCAAAAAGGCTTAAAAATCGCCATGGTTTCTATGAATCTCAGAAATTTTGTTGGAATTAATGGCCGGCCCACTGACCCACTGTTTTGAAGAATTTGTAAAATAGATTGTAACAGTACGAATTAGCTGTCTTCCTATATTCCACTAGATATACATCTAAATTCAACTTCAAAACATAACACTGTCTTCATTAATTCGATTGATTATTTTTTATTATATAACACTTCCCAACATCACTAGATATAATTATAATGTGAATCTCTGAATGCTAATGGTGCAACTATCTTAAAAAGTTGAATCCATCGATGTTGATCCTGATTAAAATTGCTCCTAATATTGACATTACATTTTTTGCTTTAAAAAGCATCATATTTTGTGATCTTTTGTTGAAATTTGCTGTGAAATGCAAATGCAGAAGTGATAGGTTCTACTACTAGATTACCGTATCCCTTTCTTCCTTTGCGGATGCTTAATAGGCATCATGTCACCTAGGATCAACTACTAGTAATGGGAGAAATGTGGGTTTTTGTTTTTTTTCAATTCAGCAAAGTAAATTGTTTAACAGCAGAGCAGTGATACACGAGTCGCATACCGTTGGCGCAGTTTAAATGTAACCGAAAAGTTTGCAGCTACTCAAGGCTGCGTAATTATTTCCAGAGATGAAGTCCCTTTAAACTTGTTGAAAGAAAGCTATATTTACTATGCCTTTTTGAATAGTATGGTGGCAGGTGCCAAGTTGGTTATAATAATTTCGAAAATACATAAAGATGCTCTTTTTGTTTTGTTCGTTTTTAGTTTTAGGTGGTACTCATTGAATGTAAGTCCTAGTACACATGAAGTTTGCCCTCTGACTGACTGGATATATTTTGAGGTTGTATGACAGAAATTTAGGAACATTATTATGCAGGGCCCGGAGCAAGTCTACATATGGCTTATTTGAGTCATGGCATACAGGCGATATGTTTATTCTGACAAAAGACTAAAGGGATTAGTTCATCTAACGACTCAATTACCAATAGTAAAACTTTGACCATTGCTGTCTACCTCTTTGAACCATTGTCTTCGGTTCGGTATGAAATAATCATGTAATTTCTGATTATACTTAAAACACAAGAATCATGAGTTGCTATCGACAAATTGTCCATTTCGTGAGTTTCAAAGAGTTTAATCATTTTTTGTTTGATAAAGCAGTAATTTTTTTTTTTACCCCATATAGGATACCCTGGCAAAATGATTCATTTTACGAGTACATCTTGACCTAGTTTTGTGACAACCATTAATCTCTTTTTCAACAATAGAAATAAATTTTCCCCTCCGACACCAGCCAGACCTCCTGACTGCATTGACTAAAAAAATCACTTTGCCAAGGGAAACAGTTCAGTTTTAAAAATAATGTTGGGTGAGAAGAATTAACAAAGTATTTTGCAAATTATTGTTCTTTAAATTCTACTTTCTCGTATTACTTCACTGCTGCAGTATGCACAAATGATTCACAAAACATTTCATTGCATTTGTTTCATGTTTGGGCATCTATGAGTGAACTTTCTGCGAAATGATAAAGTAAGTCGGCATTACCAGTTCTTACTAACTACGCAGCGCAACATTTCTTAGGTGCAGAAAGCAGTTCATGTCATAGTAAGCCGATACAACGAATTGGCTAGGAGCCCTGGGTTTTCAAAGCAATTTTCTGTAATCGAATTAATAATTTTGATGATATAGCTGACCAATCGCAAGGTCTTTTCAGGACTTTTCGAGCACTGTCCTTTTTCGGTAACACAAAGCTAACTAGATAAGGTCAAAGGACATGGCTCCTGTCACGTTAGAATTCCCCGCAGAGAAATCAGATTAAAACGTGAGGAGCCCCAATGTCAGAGGATACAAGTTAGTGTGTCACAATAGCAGTGGCCCTGGGAATTCCCTGTGCGAGGAGTCTTTTAGAGTCGAAGCAATGTCTCTTCAACGAGGCTTCCAAATGTTGACATTTCATCCGTTTTTTTCGGACTCAATTATTAATTGACTGCGTCTGTGCGTCATGTGCATCTCTCCTCCTAAGTAATGTAAGACAGTGACTGTTAAAACGAAAAAGTATGGTTAATGAGCGAGGCCTCCTAAAACTACTTCGGCTACTTAGCTTGTTACTTTCCACGATGATTCCACCGTAAATATTATAGCTCTGAGGCAGTCTTAAAGTCGTTAAACAATACAAAAAATAACTACGGTATATCTTGGTCTCTACAGGAAAAAGGTGCGAATATTGAAAAAAAAAATCAATACATCTACCAAGTATTATTAAGAGGCAGAGATAGGATAACCTTTTCTATGAGACAGGAATGATAATTGGGAGAGTAAATCTCTTAATAATGAAGCTAGGTGAAACCGAGCACCTAGGCACGTCAAGTTTGGCATTAAATTGTAAATTTCATAAAATATTGGAAGGATAATATTGTTTTTTCACCGAATAGTGTTTTTAGAAAATTAAAGGAAAGATTGTGATTACTGTTTTCTTAAAGAAAAAGGTGAATGTGTGAACTACTTACTGTAAGCAGCGCTGGGCAGGAATGGCAGGAATGAAACTGACAGTAGGCCTACAGAGTCCTGAGTGTAGGTGGCGGCAGTTCTGAAACCATCTGGAAAAGATCTACATATTATAGAGTAAGATCTAGGGAAAGAATCTACAAAAAGTAAATTGGACATAGATTTTAGATCTAGCGCCTACATATTTAGCGCAGATGGACTAAAATAAAAAAAAATCAAGATCTATATTTTACTCTTAGGCTTAGAATTTTAAAAGAATTTAAGATCTAATTGTAGAATCTGTGTTTAAAATTAGAGAAATATCTAGATTCTAGGTAAAGATAGATGTAGGCAAATATTTGGATCATGTAAGTAAATGGATAAAAATCAAGACCAATTATGAGACTATTTAATTCACACACGCGCCCCAATTCCAACAAATTCATAACAGGGTCCCGTTCGTAGAATGTGGTTTTCAGCTTTGGAAAAAAGGCAGTAATCAAATTTTGAAGTTTAACGTCCTGAAATGTATCTGGCAGCTCAAATTATCGCTACGAGAGAGAGAGAGAGAGAGAGAGAGAGAGAGAGAGAGAGAGAGAGAGAGAGAGAGAGAGAGAGAGAGAGAGAGACAGACAGAGAGAGAGAGAGAGAGAGAGAGACAGACAGACAGACAGACAGACAGACAGAGACACAGAGATAGAGACAGAGATAGAGACAGACAGAGAAATGAGGTGTGATATATCGTCGCGAATGACATAGATATCATATGGTTCACGGTATTTCAGTTACAAAATAATTTGTGTCATTATGAAATAACTTGGGATCATTCTTTCTATTAGAACTAGGGTTTCTGCTTCCTGATAAAGATATTGATTGATAAAGCATTGTTTAGAGAGAAAAAAATTGGAAAATCGCAAGCAGAAAGAAATTGGACTTACAGTTATCTGTTCCATGTACTTTATAAAGGCCACGATATGCTGCAGAGTTATGAGAGAGTGTAAAAAACGAACAGTTAACTGTTATCGGTGACAGTCCAGCCCGCTTTTCCGCTATCATTCTGCATTTTAGTTATTATAATTTATGTTTTTATACGGTACCATGAGATTTAGATGCTGAGAAGAACTTTTTATTGCTAAGCTTATTGCTGTATCAATTTTTAAAGTATAGTTTACCAAAAGGTTAACACCTTAGACTATCATTCCTTATTAATTAAATCCCTCATGACGCAGGCACATTTATTTTATCAGAATGTCAACTGTGCTGAATCTAAATCTTATAAATTATTGAAAGCGAGAGCGGAACCTTTAATTTCCGGAAAAGCTCATTAATGCCAGGGTTTTATTGGTGCGTCTGCGCAACTTCGTCATTTAGGAAGACATTCATTGTGATGTGAACCGCCGCGATCAAACCAAGATGCGGGTTTAGGATCATAGACAATAGTCATACTTAGGGGAGCAGCGATTGTGTGATATTTTTGTAAGAGGAACATCAATTTCTTGTAAAGCATTCTAGAGTTTTGTTGTTCGAGCTATCTTTGGAGCAGTAGAGTAGATCACCAAGTGCGCATCAAGAAACGCGTAGGAAAATTAATAATAATTATTCAGCTGTGAGGGATAAAAGTGGGTTTTTTTTAAATTTATTTATATGTATATATTCCTTTTTTTTTTTTTTTTGCTTCTTAATCATTTTGTTCTCGTCTTGCGTTTACACAATGTTTGTATTCAATAATGAGGACAATTTCTCCTCAATCGTGAAACTTCATAGTTAGGTGTGGAATCCAAGGCGATGTCAAATTAGTTTGTTACTTTTTCTTAAATATTGAGGAAAACTTTCGCTCCCGGGCTGAAACTTGACGGTAATCCAAGGTGATTTTAAACTACTTTTGCTCATGCTATTTTACAAACGTTCTAGTAACATTGACAATAATGTCTTTCCCAACGATTATGGAATTCATGATTTTTTTTCCCCTTCTTGCAATAAATTAAGTTAGGTTCACAGCCATATGTTTCATTTTACTCGCAACTCATTAAATTTTTACACAGATCAGAAGGTATTAGGGTGGTTCAATTTCTTTATCAAATTTATATTATCTTCATAGACATGAATTTGCAATATAAAAGCTTTTCTTTAGACATTACTTTTCACTTATTGCCCACAGCATAAATAAAGTTAATGAAAAGCATTGTTAATCCGATTATTTTCTGTTATTTCATGGTATGATTAAAGAAGTTTTCAGCGAGATTATAATTCAAAGCAATGCGAATTTCAGAATAGAATGAAACCTAAAACGGTTGCTTCGTGACAGGGAAAGTGCGGAATGCCACCTTTCCAACTCATTGCAGTAAATAAGTTAATGGATGAATCTAAAATAAACATACGAATTGTAACTTTGGAATATTACCATAAATGCAATCTAAAATAAACATACAAATTGTACCTCTGGAATATTCCCATGAATGCATCAATAACAATTAAAGGCAAAGGGGAAAATTGATGTATGAAATTAAAAAAAGATTCTATGCGCTGTTTTTGTTCCTACAGCCTTAAAAAAATGTCAATATCATGCAAGAGAATAATAAAATAGCATATGTAAGAAACGTTGTAAATAACTGCACGGAATGGGTTGGGTAAATGATAGCTTAATTAAGTCTGCACATCATTAGGTCGGAGGAATAGGTGGCCAAATATTTGTAGTTCATAATATTATGAATGTTTTCTAACACAACTACCTCCATGTACAAAGTTATGAAAGCTACATAGTGGTGCTACAAAACAATTAAAAAATAAAGCCAAATGATTGCGGTGACATTTTATATAAAAGATAATTATGACAGTATCAAACGGAAAATAACAGCTCAGAAAATTGAGTTTTGGTTTCCACTGATTTTCAGATATCATCTCCTGGATATGTTTGTTTTGTTTCACGCACTAGGATAAAGAGAACATCAGTGCCAAAGCCATGTCGTCGCCCTTGATGAAAGAACCATTAAATTTTTGTGCACACAAATAGTGTAAATATCTCTAACAATATAACTGACAACAAAAAGGGTATAGCAATCTATGCTGAGAAAGTATTGCATCACGTGATGAAAGCTTGAATTGATAAACGTTTATGAATTTCCTATAAATCATGACTTGAGTAAGAACATTATTTAAACTACTCCATGGCAACGGACCTACATAAACTGCAAGTGCATATTCGTAACAACGACTGTCGGCCTTCATATGACCAGAAATGTTATAATTGTTTCTTATTGTCCTCTTGGCCCATTATAAAAGTATATCACACAGTAGTATCCTTTCATCTTACCACAAACTTTAAAAAGTAAATTTCCAAAAACGGTAAGTACAAATTACTGTTTCATGGACAGTGTTTCTTGCGTGGTACTCCAAGCTAACTCTGTGCTTCCTTTGTTTTGGAAGGACAGTTAGAAATATTAAATTTAAGGCACTATTCGAAACCTACTTTTTTATCACCTCAATTGAAATTTGAGATCAGAACAAAAGACGAGATGGAGGAAGGCAGCTTAAACGAGACTGATTGGTTTTGCTTTTATTTCAAGCCCAATCCTAACTGTTCTCCGCTAAGGAAGAGCACTCTATACCGTATAGAGAGGATCTGTTCGGCGTCCCAAGCTTACAGCTATGGTCTGTTTTCTGCAGCGTTAGTGTTTGGACTACCGGGCAGCATCTTCGCTCTCATCCTTGTTGGCCGCTTACCCCTCAAGCCATCAACATTGTACATCCGGTTGCTCGCAGCTTCAGACTTTGTAGCATTGTTTTCAGCTAGCTTAACCTACTACAAAATAGTGAATAACGGTGATATGACACATTCGGATGATTTCTTAAAATGGTTCGGTCGTATTTTTCAGTGTTTTTCTCATTGGCTTCTCGTCCTGATTTGCCTTGAGAGATTTGTGGCCATACGATATCCTTTACACAAAGCCCGTCTGTACACGATGCAGACGACTTATTTAACATGTATTGCTGCTTTATTCATCAGTTCAGTTCACTTTATTCTAATTGCTTTGGATAAAACCAAAGCAATTGAAAGTGATAAATACAAGTTTTACGTCATAATGTTTTTTCTTTCAATCTATATTTTTGTTCCAATGTTGCTTATTATTCTATTCACGACCCTTGCCACTGTTGAAGTCAGACGAAGTCGAGGAAGAAGGCAGACTATAGTGGCGTCGGGAAGCAGCAGCTTGGCGTCCAAACTGGAAGCCGAGATTACCCGCATCATGTTCTTAACAGCACTGTCTTTCGTCCTTCTTACTTTGCCTATGCTTCTGTATCACCTCTTTGATAGAATTGATAGCTACTGGCTTCATATCGAATTGTGTCCAGTCGATTTAGCCGTTACAACTCTTGTGTTCTATATATGTGCTAGTCTAAGTTATTTAAACCATGCAGTAAATTTCTACATCTATATTCTCGGAGCCCCAGGATTTCGTCAGCAGTTTCTCATTTTACTTTGTGGGAAGGCCAGAGAAGGCACCAATACAGAGGCAACTGATGTTTCACAACGGTCTTAGATTACCTCGCTTCAGTGAACAAAGTTAATGAATTACTTGTCAAACCTTTGATCTGGATATTAAGGAAGAAGCCCTAAGCAAAAAGCAAAAACAAAACAAACAAAGCCATGCTCATACTATGCATCGTCAATACAAGCTGGAAAACCTATTCTACGAACGGGACTTTGGTGCCAATTTGCTAGGGTGAGCGTGTTTATTGAATAGGCTTATAAGTGGTCTTGATATCTAACCTTTTACTTATATGGCCCAGGTATAATTATGTATCTATCTTTACCTAGAATCGAGATATCTCGAAAATTATTATACTAAACACAAAATCTAAATCTAGAACTAAATACTCTTCAAAATGCTAAGCTAAAAGTAAAATCTAGATCTATCTATTTAGATCTTAACCTTTTGATTTGAGTGTAGCTGCTGTAAATATCCAGGCCTTACATTTAGAATCTATGTCCAAGCACTTTTTTTAGATCCTTTACTAAGATCTTACACTATAATATGTAAATATCTACTCTGTTTTAGATTTTGCTGGTGCCTACATTATATGCGTACTTTCAGTTTCGCTCCTGTTCATTGTCATGCTATGCTTACAGGAAGTAGTTCGCACATCAATCTTTCTCTTTGAAGAAAATAATAATCACATTTTTTGCCTTTAATTTTCTAAAAACACTATTTTCGTAAAAAAAAAAATGATATGACTACTTCAATCTTGAGGGCAATTTAAAGTTTATGCCAAATTTGACGTGTCTAGGTAGTCTACAAAATAATGCTTGTTTTTGAGGGTTTTCATTTTTCGCCTATCTCCAGTATTAAAAGATTATAACTAATATTAATTTTTAGAGTAAATTTTTTTCTCTCTTTGATCTTACTCATAAATGTTGGTGTTAAGTAAAATAAAATTTTCATATCAATATATGTTGCAGACAGTCTCATACTTCATCGCTTAGAAATAAGAGTCATATTAAATAAATGCTATGATTATTGAAATTTAGTATGAAAGTGAAAACTAGAGTGACCCTTTCCAATTACTTTCTTTTTTATTTGAAGTTCATGTTTAATTTTATTTTCCGAATAAAAACCCCCATTAATATCCGATATTCCACTCGACCAGCAATAAATACACACCTTTGTTAATATAGTTACAAATAATTTCTTACGTCTCTAGAAAAAGAAATAGATTTTCTTCTTGGGGTTCAAAGATTTTTGGAATTAGAGGCCATTTTTTTATAAGAGGGCAATGAACCCAGAAAAAAAAAATCAATAATTTGAAACCTTAAATGTGGCGGGAATTTTCGTACAACTCATTTCCCGCACAAAAGAATAGTTGGTAACCTTTGTAATATCCTAATTTCCTTTTGGGTTCTTCTAAACGCCCAGTGCATGTCAGGCTCTTTTTGTTCTTTCATATTATCAGTAATGCAACGAGTGTTTAAAAGGATCTTGAATACGATTTGGAAAGTACAGAATTAGCTGAGCTCTTATATGAATTGGATATACTTGAAAATAGTTATACTCAGATTGCTCTATCAAACCTGAAAGTTCTCTTCGCCAATACTGAATGTGAGCTGTTCAGGTTGCACGTATCTTGTGGTTCGCAACGTATGTGGTAGCTTTCCTGTACACGATTTGGACCTGCGCAGTACGCCCACCCGGATGCTGTTGGTGATGTCATGGCCTCATCTTCTACTAGGACGACACTCACCTCATTTGTCTTATTTTGTTTTTCTTGTTTTTTTTCTGCCTATTTTCAAACTCTTTTTGTCTGTTGATGTGGCCAATATTTTTATTTTTCTGTCTATAATCTTGGTAAATAGCCAATCCTCATAACTATAGTGTTCTTCTATCAACCCATGGCACACTGATAATTGTGTTTCACAGCATACTTCAGCTCAAAAGCATAGATATTTTATTTAGCTACTTTGTTTTTCAGGATATGTATCGCTTTTATATGATTGTGCGAATGGAAATATAAGCTCTGAGGAATGACATTTTTATCTTTCTTTCATTAAAAGCGCTGCCAAAGTTGAATTTTTTTTTCTTTGTTTTTGTTTGGGTTCTTTTTTTTGGTTGTACTTTTTTTGGTTTGGTTTGGTTTGATTTTTTTTTTTTTTTTTTGGTTTTTTTTTCGATTTTACTAAGTTTTTTTTTTAAGAGCGTCTAGGTCTGATCTTTGTATTTCTTTGTTACTTCGCCAATTCTGGTGGGTGGAGCCTGAAAAATCTATTTATTCGGGGTTGTTTTTCATGGCGTCATATTCTATTATGGCATCTATTTTCAACTTTTTCTTCCGCCTGATCCCATAAGTTTTGTCTTTTTAGCATTGAGATACATGCTGTGTTCTTCGCTATGAGCTTGTCCTGATTTTACCACCCGTATCCTCAGGAGTTTTTGAGAGCAAGACAGTCCCGGCAGTTCGAGGTATTTTCTACCTCCTTTGCCCAGGCTACTGAAGAAGTCATAAAGTATAATGCGGCGCCAGAGAATCTTGTGTGTTTTTCCCTGTCTGCTTTCCCTTTTTTATACCTGATATATGTGTGTATATGTGTGTAGGCCCTATGAGTCATTGTAACCACGGATTGCCTCATGCAATGAGGGCGATCAATTTGGAATATCTTTATTTATTGTGTCATCATCTCAAAACACTAATGTACACGTATGATAACTCTTTATTATAATTTTGCTTTCATGACAGATGTTTGTTTAAAATATGTCTTGAGAAGCGATGTCCAAGAGACACGCGGAGTAGCTCTCTAGCTGCATACTTTTTTATTTTCATTTTCTCCCATTTCTGCATTTCTATATCTCCTTGACTAACGATATTACCTTGTTTAATTTAAATGCGTTTAAGGGAAAGAAAAATAGAGAGAAAATGCCGTGTTGTCAATATCGTACACGTGATGGTTCTAATCAAGCTATAATTTATCGTCTGTTAACAACAAGTGCATTAGAGAATTAAATGACTTGGGGTTATCCTCTTCTGAATATCAATGAGTTGAAACGACAACAGGACTTTTGTGGCGGACTACTGTGACAGGTCATAAAGTTTGGCTCGGCTTGCTTAGAATCTCAAGCGACATGACGCTTTTTCTCCCTATTACATAAGCCATCATAGTTCTCGTACTGTTTATGGCTAACGATATTTTTATACGTTAATTTGTATTTTTCTTTATTTTTCTTTATTTTTCTTTATTCCTTGCAAATCTGTATTCTTGATCAGTAGGTTTATGTAGTTGAAATGACTGTTCCTTTGTTCGTCAGCAAGTGCCCCTCAATCTAATGCCTAGTATACAAACCAAGACGTTACAAGCATACTTAATCTTCTAAAGTATTCATCTAATCTACATTTTGAAATATCAAACATGACCTAATTTTTTATTTTTTTTTCAGTTGTGTTTTTATTGACTAAAGTGATTTGTCTTATACTTCAATATAAATGCACACGAAGCCTTGATGCAAACAACAGACTAAGTCACGACCCCTAAGTTGAAATAATTCAGCACATTTTTTGGGGAAAAAATCTGCTCGTTCTACCAATTGGCTCAGTCAGTGAGCGGAAACTGACGGGTTAATGACACTCCAGCAGCTCTTGAGCGGCAGCGGCGAACAGTTTGATTTATCGATAATGAAATACTTCTTTGATGTGCAAAAAAAATGTTTGAGCTATGCGTAACTTTTTTGTTTACGCACAAAGTCACTGATTTTTTTAAATATTGAGTGAAGATGTAAATTTGTTGTAAACGCATAATTTTTTTGCAGACTCATTTGATTTCAAAATTCAATAATTTACACAGGAAACAAATAAATAAAATTGATTAACAAGATTGTTATTATTCTTGTTGTTGTTGTGGTTGTTGTTGTTGTTGTTGTTGTTGTTGTTGTTGTTGTTGTTGTTGTTGCTTTTATTACTGATTATGAGGAAAGTTTCTCTCTCTCTTTCACTCCCTCATTCTCTTTATCTCTCTCTCTCTCTCTCTCTCTCTCTCTCTCTCTCTCTCTCTCTCTCTTTATCTCTCTCTCTCTCTATCTATCTATCTATCTGTCTGTCTATCTATCTATCTATCTATCTATTTATCTATCTATTTATCTATCTGTCTATCTATCTATTTATCTATCTATCTATCTATTTATCTATCTATCTATCTATCTATCTATCTATCTATCTATTTATCTATCTATCTATCTATTTATCTATCTATCTATCTATCTATCTCCGCGTGTTTACTGCACCAAATATTTCTCAGCAATAAATTTGCAATCTGTTTCTAACTATTCCAAGCTTGTTTTGTTCTTGTTTTGTTTTTAATTTTCAGAATAATTTTTAGGAGCGTTTCAATATCATTGTAGTGGTATTTGTTTTTTTGTTTTTGTTTTTGTTTTTTGTTTTTTGTGTGGTTTTCTTTTTAATAATATTTGTATTCTGAAGAAATGCGAATAAAACCTTCTTTTCACATCTGATTTTATTATGCCCTGTAAATGTTGCTCAATATATTTGTAAACTCAAAAATTCTCAAAATCTTCTCAAACACGACGTGGTTTAGACCAGATTCCTTGGCAGTGCTCTGTTCTTCAATTTCATTTTTTATTATACTTGCATCGATGTGTTACTTTGTCCGTGAAGACGCTCAATCAAATGCTTAGATGTGTCTGTAGATGTGTGTGAGATAAAGTACTCAAAAATAACACAAAAATAACGTTGAATGTGGTGACAAAGTTAATTTTATTCTATTTAGAACCCACAATGCATCGTGTCTTTCTGACAAACATTAACTTAAAATAAGAAAAAAAATTAGTGCTTCGTTTTTATAGTGAAAAGTTATAAAGGCATTAGGTCGAACAATGGAATATAAAAATGATGTCTATAATACAGTTATTGCATAAGCCATCAAATTTAAAAAGTAAATTTCTAACGCCCGCTTTACAACTTACAATGAAACGAATGCGGATCTATTTAGCAGTGAAACTCACGAAGTCATTATCACTTGCGTCGTCCTGTTACAGGCAAAAATTCCTTCTTCGATTCACATTTCGTACTGTATAATTTTAAATTAGAATCACTCTTTTTTGGCCTACATAGTTTTCGTAACTATGGGGCTTTGGATTTCTATTGCTCAATAAATGGAACAAGTTACTATATCTTTTATCCAGGTCCCCGTGCTGTAACAAACGTATACAAGACTACATTTTTTTTAATTTATAATTTTCTTCTTAAATACGAGTCTTTCCAAAACGTCGCGCGTACCAACTCATTGGATATTGTCACGGATTCCAAATATGTAAATTGTTTTTAGCTGCGAAGGATATTTTAGAAACAAACTTTCAGATTTTTATTCCCCGCGTGAGCACATTTCCGGGCCGATCCTCTCTAAATTGATAGTTCATCGCTCAACAAATATCAGATGACTCTTGGTATCTTCAAACCGTCGTCGGTTCATCGTATACTTCCCTTCAGCCGGGAATAGAATTACATACCAAATTTTTTTCCAAATCCGTTCAAATCCAAAACTGATTATCATTTTCGAGATCTGCGACTAAAATTTGATCTAAACCATGCAGGGAGCAAAAATTTAAGCTGGAGTTATTTTTGTATTATGTATTTAATTTTTAATTTAAAAAACAACCATGTCGCGTTTTGGATTTTGATCAAGGAAAGCCTAGGCAAACAAGCATATAAAATCACCCTTCAGTTGTTTGACGAGACACCAGTCCTGTGTGGGAATGGAGGATTTATCAGCTATGCTGACTGTCCGACTGTCCGACTGTCCGTTTTCTCTTTCTAAAGGCATGTGTGGCGCCAAATCAAGAAGTGGAACACAGTTAATGCAAAACGTTAGAGACGATGATTAGAACCAATAACTCCCTATTAATGATCTTATGCTTGCTAACAACTTCAATTGCGAACAGGTAAAACAGTCAATCTACTCCTTCAAGAAAAAAGAGCAACAGGATACCTAACAATCGCATATTTTTCCTCTTTCTGAGATCCTAATATCTAAATACCTCTTGATTATGATCAATCTATTTTAGACCGTCATGACGTTTAGCAGAAGTAGATGTAGTAGTAGTAGTAGTAGTAGTAGTAGTAGTAGTAGTAGTAGTAGTAGTAGTAGTAGTAGTAGTAGTAGTAGTAGTAGCAGTAGCAGTAGCAGTAGCAGTAGCAGTAGCAGTAGCAGTAGCAGTAGCAGTAGCAGTAGCAGCAGTAGTAGTAGTAGTAGTAGTAGTAGTAGTAGTAGTAGTAGTAGTAGTAGTAGTAGTAGTAGTAGTAGTAGTAGTAGTAATTATAGGGATAATGGCAGAAATAGTATATGAGGAGGAGGAGGAGAATCACTATGTATTTTCATTACTATCGTATTTTTGCTATTTTGACAGTATTAACTGTTGATGGAGTAACATTTTTCAATCACAACTGATAGTGCCGTAAAAATTTTTAACGTTTTTTTTTTAATGTAATAGAAAGAAAATATTTCTACATAATCATAGCCTCACTTATAAGGCAAAAACCATCTAAAGATTTAAATTAATTTATTGTCCATGTATTGAAAATGAACAAATCTTTTTATACTATATTTAGTTTTGATACATATTTGCAGTGTACAACAAGCTTCATGAAACTTAAGTTGCAATTTAGAGATGGCAGTGTGACTCCAGGATAAAATATAACGAAAAGTGATAGGCCTTCCTAGCAGGCATGACTTAATTTTTATTATTAATGTTTAAAATTTACGACTATGACCTGGGCCTGCTTGCTACTTACATTTCATAGCACATCTGTAAAAAAGTTGTGTTGTTATATCTCCATAAGTATTGAACTTATAACTTTGTCTCCTTATCCAATTCAACCAAAATGGAAACAAGTCAGTCATAATAAGCACCAATGCAATTACATAAGACTTCAACAGAGAAAAAAAATGTAATAAGCTTAATATTTATGCTTTTCTTTTATTATAACAAAGCAGGTAATATGCTGTAAAATGCATTGTAAAAGTGCAATTAATAGTTTCCAAGCCAAGCCAATTTTTTATCTTAACAAAACAGAGCAAATCGCAGGCATGCATTTTGAATCTTGTGTAAACATAAAAGTTTTTTTGCTTTTTTTTTTTTTCATTTTAAAAAGAGTTGATACTTTTGTAAAAATTAAGTATGACATATATCTCACATTAAATACAGTAATTCAGTAAGACAACAATTTATGCTGAATGTGTTGCCTGAATAAATATTTTCATAGACTGCATATAAATTTACAACTGATATACATTTTTAAAGACATAAATAGTTTACTTTTGGCACAAAAATTGAAAAAAAAAAAGGAATCTTTTAACGCTTTTGCTATAAAGGTTCTTTGATGTAATAACAAAAAGTAATTTTTACATTTCTTCTCACGAAAACAAAAGTAAGATGTTCACACAATTTTTAACTATGGCACACTGCTTACACATTCCCACTTATGCTCGTCCATTTTTCTATACTCTTTCTTCAGTTTAATTTATTAAAGGGCGACATTTTTTTTTATCCTATCTGAACTAAACTCCCAAATTCAACTTTGCTTCATTGCATTCTACAACAATGGCTGTCTAAATTTCGCATGTGCATCTTGTCCTATGAAACCTTCTCATTTTTAAACTTGATTTATTTGAAAGATAAATTTGCAATTGAAAATATAATTTTCACCTAAGACAATCTAATATTAAGTCTAGAATAAAGCCACTCTCGAAAAAATATCAGCTTTTACAAGCCCTGGTTTTTGTCACAAAATTTTCCCCCCAAAAAAAACATAAACTATCATACCCAGGCATGTTGTGATGAGTTAAGTTTTTCGAAATTGCATGCAGATGATTCTTTGCAGATCTGAAGGGTATATACTGTGTCATATCAAAAGATTAGGCATGTAGTAAAGTCTAAAATTCTACCTTTCAAACCATGCATTTAGTTTCCCCTGCAAGAGTCAAAAATATTTTTTCTTTACTTTTTCATCCTATTCTATATAATCAAGATATTTCCTTGTATATATTAATGATCAGAGCTGTCATATTTAGATCAAGCTTACTTTCCATTATAAAATGTAATACTTGAAATAAATAAAAATAAAAAAATACCCATGATTTAAGAGTGCAAATGAAAATTACATATTAGATTGATAAAATGAGAATCATAAAAACATGAAACATATCAAAAGTTTTTACAATGTTGGTATTAAGGAAAAATATATATATATTTAACAACTGAAACTCACTTAGCATATTTTTGCACAGGGGCGTAGCTATAGAGTGCATGCATAGATTAGACGTTAGGTCTTATTAATAATAGTGGTGTAAAATTGAGTTCACTTTCAGTACTTAAGAAAACTTTGCCAATACGTTTTGGGGAACCATATTATCTCTGACAGTTTAAAACAAATAAAAAAAGATATATATTTTTCAACAATCTGCAATGAAAATCTTATGTATGTTTATAATATACTAACTGCAGTACCAAGTATCGCCAAGGAGTAATAGCTAAGCTATCATTGCATTATTTGATGTGTAATACGAAAATCAAAATAGTTTAAAGCATCTGAGCAAATGATTAGTAATTTGCAATACAACACTCTTGATGTGAGCTAGTAAAAATCTAATTCATACACTTATATGTAAAGAGCTTCTCAGCATCATTGAGGCGAAAAAAAAATGTTTTCTTTATGCAGGATACCAAATTTCGAGGACCATCTATGTCTATTACTTTTTGGCGTTGTGGTTGACTTGAAAAGATTAAAAGTGAAGCTGCGATGATACCTCGCACTGGATACGTGTTTGGTCAGCAAGGTGACATTAATTAAAGCCCTTGTACATATGTTTACTAAAACAAGGATTAAAAAAAAACTTAATGACAAGACTTTTTACAGGTCTATTACCGTTAAAAGTTAGGTTATGGTTGAATTTCCATAAAAAGCTAACATAAGGAGCCAGAGAGAAGCAGGTTTTATCTTATGAATCTCATAAGTTTAATCTAAACCTAGATCCAGCTGTTTCTAGTATAATCTATTGAATAGTTTAGAAATGTAAATGTATCCGTTTGAGTCTAGACTTCTATAAAACAATCTAACAACTTAAAGCCGAGTTCATAGATATTCTTGCATGTCAATTTTATTCTGATCCACTCTTGGTAACAGGTTCGTCTGCCTTCTCCCTAAACCGGTGGTTTTATAATAATAATAATAATAATAATAATAATAATAATAATAATAATAATAATAATAATAATAATAATAATAATAATAATAATAATAATAATAATAATAATAATGATAATGATGATGATGATGATGATGATAATAATAATAATAATAATAATAATAATAATAATAATAATAATAATAATAATAATAATAATAATAATAATAATAATAATAATAATAATAATAATAATAATAATAATAATGATGATGATATTAATAATAATAATAATAATAATAATAATAATAATAATAATAATAATAATAATAATAATAATAATAATAATAATAATAATTATGTATATATTTTTAATCTGAAAGAAATAGTGTCAGTCTAATTATAAAGTAAAATAAAATAAAAAAAAAGTGCAGACAGCCTGAATAATATGCTATTCTCGCTATAAAATATTTCTGAATAACTTCACTCGTTTTTCATTTCTTTAATTTCTACTTTTGTGAAGATACAAATTTGAATAACAAAAATCAAAAGAGGTCTGAACCAAGAAAGAAATAAAGATAACATTCCAGGTTGGATTATTTTCATATTATAACTTAAACTCATAAGATAATGATAGTTTATTGTGAAAGCAAAAACTAGAATGACAAGAAATAATATAATATTTAATTTCACGAATCATAGTATTTCCTCCATATTTATATCTTTATTCACATCAGTATGCATGTGTATTTATCTTTTCAATACACATTGTGATGTTTGAATATAATTTTCCAAAGCATGAAATGGAAACAAATCAAAAGGAATATTCCTTTTTTAGCTTCATTCATCAACAAATCTGATGCCAATCCTCTTAATGCACATAGCAATTTTGCAAAGATCAACAAGACCAACTTTGGGCAATAATGCAGTCAACACATCATCCAGATCCTCGCTTCTTTGTGACAGCATGGTGAGGTCAGCGACCTGTAAAGACTGGATGGCTAGCTCACTGCTGGCTTTGAGACCAGTCTTCTTCAGTTCCTCAAGCAGAGCATCTCTGTTTGACGTTGATTTTGTAGAAGGGGCTAATTTGGGGATGCCGCTGTTGTGATAACTAGCAGAAATGCTTGGTGCCATCCTGCCTGGGTGGTGTTTTGGCAGTGGTGGGGGCTGGGGCGGGGGCTGGGATAGACGATTACAAAGACCAGTTGAGCTAGTACCTGGATGCTTGCCAGAGGCAACATTACTCAATCCAGCCCCATTTTGAGGCATATGCATTCTTTCAGTTCTTTCTCTTATGCAATGTTGAAGAGTTTCCGACATTAAAGTAGGAGAGCTGTATATGTGGTTTTTTCGTTCATCATAAATTTTTCTAAGGCCTGGATACGCTGCAAAAGTCTCTTGCATTGAGGGTGTTGGTTTATCATAGCGGTCTTCTTCTCCAACTACTTTCTCTTCATAAATCCCACTGTCTCTTCTGTCATCATGAAATTCATAGAAAGCAAACATGCTTCCCATTTGGGCAGTTTGGAACAAAAATTCTTTGGGTGATTCATAGTGATTGTTAGACTCTTCATGTTCTATATGTGAAGCATAAATCTTTGTGTCTAGAGGTGTTAAGTACCCTCCACTCACAATTTCATCTTCACTAGTGGTATGGTTCTGATTACAGCGCTTATCATTCCCCACTGAAGGTAAAACAAATGGCAATAATGGATTCAGTTCCTGATTTATATTGTTTTGGTCATCATTTAACTCGTTGTACACATGTTCGTTGGAACATGTTGCTGGACCCATAGCATGATAAGTATTTACGAATTGGGTGGGAAGAGCAGCGGGGTCGGGTAAGATATTTTTATATTGGGGCTGGTTGTTTGGCACCGATTCACATTTCGTTGATGAGACTATGTTACCAAGTCCATCAACAGAATCATCAGGATTAAGGATGCTATGCAACTCCTGTAAATCAAATGAAGGAAGCTTTCTAGGGACGGATGTCGATACTATGCCTTGGGGCACATGATCAAGGGTTACACCATTAAGATTCAAGGTATGAGTGTCTGATTCAGAGAGCAGATACATTTCGCCTTTAGTTGATTGTCCTGACTGGGAAGTAATGGGACGACCAGGTTTACTTTCTATCTTGATGCCTGCTCCTGAAGCCCTGATGCCCGCTTCCGACTCCCGCCGGTTAATGGATGAGCTTTGCCACACAGACCCATAGATATCCGAGTCTATAGGTTCCTCAGTCGAAACAAATAGCGATTTGGGCTCTTCATATACATTTTTGTCTTTATTTTTCGCTAGGAATTGTTTTCGCCTTTCTCGCCCTGCTGCACTAATAGATATTTGGCTATTGACACCAGAGATTGTCTCTGTGTCCTGAGGTGGCTCGAACTCTTCGGTTCGAATCACATCGCCAGGCATGGTGTTCTTACAATGCTCCTTGATTTTGGACTTCGAGGAGCGTTGACTTCCTTTTGGCGATGTAAGTGTACCTGGATTGTTGGCACTAGAAGGGATACGCGGGGCAAAAATACTTTGTTCTTCACCATTTAATGTGATTATTCTAGAGATAACACTCATGCGAGACATTCTGCTAGAGTTGTTGTCAATGGTAATCTTGTCCCGTAAAGACACGGGACTGCCCTGTTGGCATTCGTTGTGTTCACCATCCTCAAAAGTATCATAGAGACTTTGAGACTCGACAGATTCAGTGAGCGAGTGATTATTTGGTGGCAGTGGTAGACCTCTGTCAGGAGTGATATCAACAAGCACCTGATTTAGATAAAAAAAAAAAAAAAAAAAAAGGAAAAGTCGATGTAAGGGTGAGATGAGGTGAGGTTGAGATCTGCTCAAAAAAAATAAGTTTTATCATTTTAGTTCACAAAATAAAGTACAACAAGCCTTGTCCTTAACTGATTCAAACATCTGCAAAGCAGTTATTTCACAAAACTTGGAGAGCGATCAATGCTATATTTTTGCTCTTATTTTTTTCCTTTTATTCTCTGTGGTTTATCTCAATATTTATTTGCTTTTTTTCATTCCTCATTTGTGAGGATAAACATCACTTATGTCCTGCCAGGTGTGAAAATTTTATCACAAGAACTGTCCTCTCCTGTACAAAAGTAATACCTCTAACGGCAAGGAAAGAAAAATTGTTTTAAAAATTCCAAAAAGGTATAAAAACTACTTTTATTTCACTCTGACTGGCGCATATTTATGACAAGAAAAAAAAATTAATTTTGATTAATGTTTGGAAGATACAAAGTTAAAATAATTATTTAATTGCTCTGATTTCATAAGCAAATAATTAATAGGGAGGAGGAGGAGGTGGAGGAAAATAAGAAGAAATGAAGGAAAATAACAAAAACAATCATAACAATAACAACAACAACAACAACAGCATCAACATCAACAATATGGAGGAGGAGCAGGTGCAAAATGAGAAGAAACGGAAGAACGAGAACAAGAACAACTACAAAATTAACATCAGCAACAATAATAATAACATCATAAAAAAATAAAAAAACAAATAACGATAATAGTGATGATGATAATTATAACAACAACAGCAGCAGCAACAACAACAACAACAATAATAATGATAATACATGTATTAGGAAGAAGAAGAAGAAGAAGAATGCTAAAAAAAATTTAAACAAATAGTAATGATAAAAAAACCAATAATAACAACAACAACAACAATGGTAGTAATAGTAGTAGTAGTAGTAGTAGTAGTAGTAGTAGTAGTAGTAGTAGTAGTAGCAGCAGCAGCAGCAGCAGCAGCAGCAGCAGCAGCAGTAGTAGTAGTAGTAGTAGTAGTAGTAGTAGTAGTAGTAGTAGTAGTAGTAGTAGTAGTAGTAGTAGTAGTAGTAGTAGTAATAATAATAATAATAATAATAATAATAGTAATAATAATGATGATGATGATGAAGATGGTGGCAGTTATGATGGTGGAGATATAATGATGATGACCATAATTGTAGCACATCACATCTGGTCAAATATGCATAGGAATACATTTCAGGAATACCTACAAAGGAGCCTGTGTCAGAAAATCAACCAATTACCTGTGCGATCAGACTTTATTTAAATCTTACAAAATACAAATACAATGAAATAATAAGTCTAAGGAATAAAAAATTATCTTAAAAGAGTATTCAACTTAAATAGTTATGTTTAAGCTCTGGTCTTTTTTTTAAAATAAGAAATCTTTAACAAAGAAAACAAGTTTATAAAAACTTTTATAAAGAATTAACTCAAATCCATGAAATTCTTACAGAAGTTCAAGAATAAAGTTTATATGCACAAAAATTTTAACCAACCTAAATTTTTGCACTTAACTTTAGCCTCAATTTGAAATAGTTCTTAAGCTTTACAAAGCATGTGTAATATTATTTTGGATAAAAGAAGCTCACAAATCAACAATGCTGGTTGAAAGATAGAGAGAGAGATGAAAGATGACAAGAAGGAAGAGGGTAAGGAAAAAGAGAAAAGCCTTGTCTAAGACAATCTAAGAAAGAAAAGTACAAACTTTCATGTTCTTCTTGTATGTTGGAGCTTTCCCCTCACAGTCTGCAATCGCTTGCAGGTACTGCCGACTTGAGGTCAGACGGCTGCTATGGTTTGCTGCGAAGAATTTCATGCCATTATCTGGAAGAAAGTTGTACAATTTATTTTTTTTGATCAATAATGTCATTGTCATTCATTGCTACTGCAAGGGTACAAATAAATTATTCATGCTGTCTACATGCTTATTTCGCAAGCTGACTAAAATTCTATTCTTGTTGTTCATTTCTGTTGAATTCTCATCTTTATAAATTATCCACATCATCGTCCTCATCATCATAATTTGTCTTCTTTCACTCTCTCCTCTTCTTTTCCTAAACAGCCACCTTGTCTTTGTTCTTCTCTTTCACCCTGTTTTTTCCTCAACTTCTTTTTCCAATTTTGCGTCCTCCTCCTCCTCCTCCTTGTCCTCTGCCCTTCTTCTTTTCCTTCAATAGTAGTAGTAGTAGTAGTAGTAGTAGTGGTAGTAGTAGTAGTAGTAGTAGTAGTAGTAGTAGTAGTCGTAGTAGTCGTAGTAGTAGTAGTAGTAGTAGTAGTCGTAGTAGTAGTAGTGGTAGTAGTAGGAGCAGCAGCAGCAGTAGTAGTAGTAGTAGTAGTAGTAGTAGTAGTATTAGTAGTAGTAGTATTAGCAGCAGTAGTAGTAGTAGTAGTAGTAGTAGTAGTAGTAGTAGTAGTAGTAGTAGTAGTAGTAGTAGTAGTAGTAGTAGTAGCAGTAGTAGTAGTAGTAGTAGTAGTAGTAGTGGTGGTGGTGGTGGTAGCAGCGGCGGCGGTGGTGGTGGTGGTGGTGGTAGTAGTAGTAGTAGTAGTAGTAGTAGTAGTAGTAGTAGTAGTGGTAGTAGTAGTAGTAGTGGTATAGTAATAACAGTGGTAGTAGTCGTAGCAGTAGCAGTATTAGTGGTAGTAGTAGCAGTAGTAGTAGTAGTAGTAGTAGTAGTAGTAGTAGTAGTAGTAGTAGTAGTAGGAGTAGTAGTAGTGGTGGGGTAGTAGGGTGGGGTAGTAGTGGTGGGGATTAGTGGGGTAGTAGTAGTAGTAGTAGTAGTAGTAGTAGTAGTAGTAGTAGTAGTAGTAGTAGTAGTAGTTAGTAGTAGTAGTAGTAGTAGTAGTAGTAGTAGTAGTAGTAGTAGTAGTAGTAGTAGTAGTAGTGGTATAGTGATAACAGTGGTAGTAGTCGTAGCAGTAGCAGTATTAGTGGTAGTAGTAGCAGTAGTAGTAGTAGTAGTAGTAGTAGTAGTAGTAGTAGTAGTAGTAGTAGTAGTAGTAGTAGTAGTAGTAGTAGTAGTAGTAGTAGTAGTAGTAGTAGTAGTAGTAGTAGTAGTAGTAGTAGTAGTAGTAGTAGTAGTAGTAGTAGTAGTAGTAGTAGTAGTAGTAGTAGTAGTAGTAGTAGTAGTAGTAGTAGTAGTAAAATTAGCAGTAGTAGTTATAGTAGGAGTAGTAGTAGTAGTAGTTGATCTAGAGGATAAAGAGCAGTGGGTTAAATTGTAAGTTAGAATTAGCTAGTGTTTAGGATAAGGCTTTAAGTGAAAATGACTGAAAAATGCTTAAATTTGTGGGATTAGAATTTACAGATGCTTCGGCACCCATTGACAACATAGCTTAGACAATACGCCACTGCGCTCCTTAAAAAGAGAGGTTCATGAACAAGGTATTTACTAAGCATCTCTGAGTTACTTGCAATCTTGATTGGGAAGATCTAAATCGCACCAAAGACATCTATTGAATCCTTACGCACCAACACTTGCTATTGGACGCACAAACATCTAGGACGAACGGTAACAATATGAAAATCGTAGATCTAGTGTACCTAGTGGTATCTCAAGATTAATGTTGCGGAGGTTTTCCATGGTGGAGGCAATGACTGTGTGACTCCTGGCAGCTTCAGTCAACAGAAGAGTATCTTTAAAAGCAGATGCGGCTTTGGGAACTGGTCCATAAACCAGCTTCACTACAATTGGAAAATTGTTTCTGTATCTTGAAAAAGAAGAAGAAGAAAGCTGAAGGATTGTGAATAAAAGCACAAAAACAAATTGTAAATAACAGACTGAACAATTCTGTTTGCCCTTTCAGCATGGAAAACTGGTCAAGTGTTGAAGGAGGTAAAAAAAAACGAAATATATTTCACAGGTATTTAATAGTCCTAAATTTTAAACCAAATTATATTTAGCTCAGAATTGTTCTGACTATCTTTGTTTTCTCTTTACAACTTTCATATGCATGGTTGTTTGTCGAATTTTATCGACAGCCGACTCCTTATATGAAACAATGTTGAAATTCTCATAAGAAGCTTTGTGACTGAACAGCTTTGGTCTCATAACTCCTCATAAGCTGATATTAACGTAGAAGAAGCTGAAAATTCTTGTCTTCTTCAACGTCTCCTAAGTCTTCCTTAGAGTTTTACAAAATGGTTCCAAGACAGCCACACAAAGTATGCACTTGGAAAAAGTTCTGCCATTGTATCACGATTTTCAAATTAAAAAAAAAATCAAATAAAGGAAAATACACTCCTACTAACTCCTGTTTTCCCACCCTCTCAATCTCGTCCTAACTACTTTTTGCAACGCACAATGAATCACGCTATCGTTGCACCTAGCGTTTATACATGATAAATACACCATTTTGGAAAATAAGCGGCCATCATAACCAATGAAAAAATGCTGACCTTATCTATAGTTCTACCACATGACCAGTTCATGCTATGTAAAAGGGAAAACAAACTTCGTCCAAAAATTCTTATTATCCCTCTCTTTTGAATTCCCTTATTTCGAAAATTCTCTCTTTTCTTTAAACAATAAAACATTTATTTTTTAAAATTAACTAAGCCATTTTACGAACCTCTTTAAAATTTCGCTCATGGGCAAAACGGGAGTTTTTATGGAGGCACCGTCTTCTGCCAGCATGTAGAAGACTCCATCTTGGTTGGCGGGCAGAAGGATCTCTCTGTCCCGGATGTCAGAGCACCTGAGGTAATGTTGCATGATCTCTTTGATTTTTTGTTTCCCGAACATGCTTTTGGTGCGGTACAATTTGCGTTCTTCATACATCCCAACCTTACGCAAGACTTCACCGGGAGAGATTATAAACTGCTCCCATTTTTTGCTGTCGGTCACTCGCTGGAATGAGAAATAATATGGTTTGAGGTTCCAGTCAAAAACGCATGAGTCTATTAAACGACGTTAAAGCGATCAAGAACTTTCCTGGCTTGGCCATACATAGAATCTCACTAATACTATGTTTAACGTATTTATCACCGAAGCTTAAAAAGTCATAGTTTATTAGGAATTCAGAGAATTGTGGCAAGCAGTTCTAACACACAAACACACTAACACATATATATAGAGAGAGAGGCAAAGAGACAGTCAGAGAAAGATGCATTGATTTGAAAATCCGGTATAAGTTCAATATTTACTTACCGTGAAGCCTTTGATGCAAGAGGTTCCACCGACCAGGAAATGTCTGCAATTTGCGATCCCTATTCTTCCAACGTTACGATGGTACGGAATATTTAAATCCATTTTGATGTCTTTGTGCGGTCCAAGCACACCAAACCACCCTAAAGTGTGAAGAGGGGACAGGATATTTTAAGGTACTTTTTGTTTAGTTCATTTTGATTTTTTTAAGGACTAGTGCATATTGAAATAAGAGAATTGTAGTTTTTATTTATTTTTCATCCCAGAAGCTTTTCTCAAATTCGTATCAGTACATGGAAGTATTGGAAGTTTTTGGCCATTTGATTGGTTTTAAGATAAACCTTCCACTAACTTCTTTATCGTAGCCCATCCACGAAAAAATAAAATACGAAATAGTTAACAATTTCCTTCTTGCGCGGCGAGAAAAGCTTCTGTCTGAATGAGAAGCTAAGAGTCTGAGCTCTAAGCTTCTGTCTGAATGAGAAGCTAAGAGTCTGAGCTCTAAGCTTCTGTCTGAATGACAAGCTAAGAGTCTGAGCTCTAAGCTTCTGTCTGAATGACAAGCTAAGAGTCTGAGCTTTAAGCTTCTGTCTGAATGACAAGCTAAGAGTCTGAGCTCTAAGCTTCTGTCTGAATGACAAGCTAAGAGTCTGAGCTCTAAGCTTCTGTCTGAATGACAAGCTAAGAGTCTGAGCTCTAAGCTTCTGTCTGAATGACAAGCTAAGAGTCTGAGCTCTAAGCTTCTGTCTGAATGACAAGCTAAGAGTCTGAGCTCTAAGCTTCTGTCTGAATGACAAGCTAAGAGTCTGAGCTCTAAGCTTCTGTCTGAATGACAAGCTAAGAGTCTGAGCTCTAAGCTTCTGTCTGAATGACAAGCTAAGAGTCTGAGCTCTAAGCTTCTGTCTGAATGACAAGCTAAGAGTCTGAGCTCTAAGCTTCTGTCTGAATGACAAGCTAAGAGTCTGAGCTCTAAGCTTCTGTCTGAATGACAAGCTAAGAGTCTGAGCTTTAAGCTTCTGTCTGAATGACAAGCTAAGAGTCTGAGCTCTAAGCTTCTGTCTGAATGACAAGCTAAGAGTCTGAGCTCTAAGCTTCTGTCTGAATGACAAGCTAAGAGTCTGAGCTCTAAGCTTCTGTCTGAATGACAAGCTAAGAGTCTGAGCTCTAAGCTTCTGTCTGAATGACAAGCTAAGAGTCTGAGCTCTTCTATCGACAAGGCTATGGACTCAAATCTGTAACAGGACTATCGTGTTGACCAAGGTTGAAGCATTTTACCACACATATCCTTATAACCAAATTTGACATAGAGTTAAATCAGCAAAGCTAAATTCTTCTGTATGAAATCTATGGAAGGCCAAAAGATAAATAGTCTGATCAGCTATGGCTAAATTAATGGCGCATTGCACTTATCTAGTTTCAAGGTTCCGAGAATCCGATTCATTTAATTTTTGGTCTTTACCAAGTGGTTTAGGAGTTTACGCTGTTACCCTGCTCAAACCCGACAAGGTAATGGATTAAATGCCAAATTCTGGAACATTATTAAAAAAAATACATATCTAGCCCTATTCACTTTTTCTCGCACACAATTAAAGCGGTAAATGCCCAGTGTTCACACAAACTTTTTAGGTAGTTTACATATTAAGTACCTGGATAGTCCTCTGGAACCAGTATGTCGTCCCCCGTATCTACGTAGTTTACACATTAAGTACCTGGATAGTCCTCTGGAACCAGTATGTCGTCCCCCGTATCTACGTAGTTTACACATTAAGTACCTGGATAGTCCTCTGGAACCAGTATGTCGTCCCCCCTATTTACGTAGTTTACACATTAAGTACCTGGATAGTCCTCTGGAACCAGTATGTCGTCCCCCGTATCTACATAGCGTCCGCTCTCCCTATCGAAGATGACGCTGCGGGCCCCAACTTTGGTCACAGATCTCTTGGAGTGGACCAGCAGTGGTTGCGATAAGCTGAAAGGCACTTTAATCGAAGTGGATGATGCCGTAGAGCTGTCGCATTTCACTACCCTGCATGATAATTTTGTCATAGCAGTCGAGAGAAGCAGGTTATACAAACAATAATTTTTAAAAATGTATTTCTAGCTTACTGTCAAATCGAAAAAAAATGGAAAAGACGGTAAAGATTGGTCACAGAAAAAGAGTAGTAATTATCTTTTGTGAAGGGGATAACTTTGCAGTAGAAAATAAGAGTAGGAAAGATATAATGTGAGCGAGAGCGAGAGAACAGAGAAAGAGAGGATGTGTAAGAGTGGGTGGGAGCTAAGGGATGAGTTTAACGAGAAGTGCAAGAAAAAAGAAAAGTCAAAAAAATAAAATCTTCATTAGCTGAAACGTATCAAAGGCAGGTATGGAACCCACTCTATTGCATAGTATGCAAAGTTCAAAGACAACTAACGGACATTCTCACAGTAATGATCCAACATATTAAAAGTGACCACAAAACATCCTTACCTGCAAAATAATACAGAACTAAAATAGACGTTTCTGGAAGTTGAATTGATTAATTAAAATTTTTGTAAAATTCTTGCTATTGTATTCACTAACCTCGGTAGGCCGTGCTGAGCAATGGCACCCAATGTTTCAGACTCGAGGCTGAAGTCCACATCTAGACGAGTGGACAGCACTGGGGCAGGCCTGGAAGGTGGCGGGTTGTCGGCTGATATACTTCTGCCGAATTGTGAGGGCGAGATATGTGGCATTATGTGGATATAGTCTCCCCAGCTGCTCCTTGTGATTGAGCGCAGAGTCCAAGAATTGATTCACCGACTTGCTACCAGCAGGTGGTTGCTATAGCGACGGCGAACAAGTGAAGCAATATTTCAGATCTGTTTTTTAAGCTGTTCCACTTTGACAATCTTGAGATAGGCTCAACAGGTCAAGATTTTTTGACTTCTTGTTTCCACTTAAAAACTACGTACGTCGATCATAGTTCAAAATTTCGGGTTTTTTTTAGAATGTCACATTTTAGGCACAAATTTCCTTTTTTTGTCTCTTTCAGCGATATCTGGTTTTCGAAAAGAGGAGTACATGTATTAAAAAATTAAAGTTTGGTACGGACTGCATTTTATTTTTTTTCCCAAACTTTTTTGTTTATTCATTAATATTCAGAGTGTGTAAATTAAAAATCCAAGCCTTACAAAAAGTGTGAAAATATTTGCCATTATAATTTAATTGAAATGCATCGCAACTGCTTGCTACAATTAGATAGAGCGAGGATTATAGTATATGGCATAGTTAATGCATAATTATGTCAAAGAGAGTGAATTGCGTCACACTTTGGGATATATATATATATATATATATATATATATATATATATAATTATATCTACACACCTGTGTATGTGTGTGCGAATATCTCCCAAAGTGTGACGCAATTCACTCTCTTTGACATAAGTATATCTTTACATATATATATAACCTATATAATGACGCAACACTGAAAATCAGAAATCCCCTCATTCATTGAATAGTAGGATCTGTTACTCAATAAGATCATATCGGGTGCTTCTGGTTGTTTATCGCACGAACCCTATTTCGAGCCGAGCTAAGAGCTGGAGACCTCACCCTCATTCCCCGACGGGTCAGATTTCAATACCGCCTGGTCTCTTCATGTGATTGGATAGGCCGGAACTAGATCTATAGTTAGTAAAAGTTCCTTAACTCATTTTTTTTTCAAATAAGATTACTATAGGATCTTGAAGTTGATACTAATTTTTTTTATGAATGATCCAAAGATTTGGTTAAAAGCGAAAAAGTCCGAGAAAATCCTAATACTTTCGTATGTTTCAATAAGTTTTTCAATAATTTTCCTTTTCATCCACCCAAAGAAAGTTTCGTTTTGTTACTGAGGAAATTTGTTCAACATAATCATACTTCAAAATACAAAAACAAATAATATATAATATATAATGATATGTATAAGCATTCATAATTATGTATATATGTGAGAGGAAAAGAGAGAGAGAGAGAGAGACAGACAGACAGGCAGACAGACAGAGTAGGTGCTCCAGCCTATAAATTGTTCGCTCTTACCACCTCTGCATGTCACCTTTCCACCCCCACCCCTCGCCTGCCACCCACACACATTTTTTACCTGACCAACTTGAATGAGCGAAACTCTGACTACCATCACAAAAGAGGTTGAAAACGCGTAAAAAATAGCAATCTGTTAAGACTTTGTGCCTTGTCTGTATCAATGCACTGACTTCCTGGTAAGAATCAGTATTGTGCTGTAGAGTGATATAACTCATTATTATTTTTTATATAATAATGTGTGTCTTTCACCGAACTCGGCAGTAAGTTTGGACGATCACGTAAGCTTAGCTCTGAGTTTTACATTATTTCACATTGGAGGAAAACGTTACGGCTGTGAGCTTCATTTGTCAAGATAGTCACTTTCGGAATTAGTGTGCACGTTGCTCGAATATATCCTTACAGAAGTTTCATCGCCATTTTCACTATTTCCCCAAACAAGCCCTGCCTGCAACATAATTTGCAATTTTGCAGCATATTGAGAAGTGTCCCTCATAATATATACTCGACTCTTTATAAAAAATCCTAGGAACTTATGCAGCAAACAACTGACTCATGCTCTCCAGTATTAGGATAATAAAATGATACAGAAAAAAAAATTAAAAAAAAAAAAAACATAGTCAAAGAATTATATTTCACAAAAAGTTATGATCTCTTACTGGATTCTTTGACCTCTTTCCTCCAACCAGAAGCAGTAATTAGATAATTGGTTTAAGCTTTTTTAATATATATAATTACACAAGTGAGCAAAAGAGAGAAAACTCCCGAACGATCTAGCACTCAGTTTATACATGGTTATCTGAGTTTTTGCTTGTTTAATCATCATCACAGATTTCAAATAGGGTCAGATTTTCTTTCCACAAAGATATGAAAATGCTGGTTGTTATGGCAGTGATAATATAAGCGCTTATTTTGCCTATTATTATGACTTTTAATATGTCATGCTAAGAAAAGAGTAATTGTTTTAATCATTATTAATTATTGAAATTATAGCGTAATGTCTTCCATAGTTAAAGAAACATAAAAGATGCACCATTCATCTATTGAATAACAGTCGTTTTTCCTGCAGCGTTTTCTGATCTGTTTATTCAAATTATCCTCTTCGTCTTCTTCTTTTTCTTATGTTCTTTTTTTTTTTTTTTTTTATTTTTTGAACTCTTCTTCTCTTCGTTCTCCATCAAAAAGCGCTCATAGTTTCAATATTGTGATCTGCAATCCTTTCGGAATCGTCCTGGTTGTTCCACGGTGCGCATGATATAAGAGCAGATTGGCGCTTATCTAATATAATAACGGTGAATTGCAATATATGACATGACAACTGTTTTCATCTAAAGAATAGCGACAAAGTTTTCCTCAATTCAATATAACTTAAAGTATTTTCATTATGTAACAAAATTTTGCCTTTTATTCTTTAGATCACACAATTGGGTTTACACAGTAATGTTAAGAATAAGAAGAATGAGTATGATTAAAACTAACAGACGTGGTGGATGGTTAAGGAAAGCTTAAGAAAATCATTGAATTCTCTCTGCATGTTCATGTTATGATTAATAAGAAAGTTATTAACGCACTCTACAACTCAATACAACACTATTGTTACACAACATGCCTTTTAACTAACGTCTACAACGCTATTGTTTCACGCGATTCCTTTTCTTTCACGTTTACAACGCTATTGTTACACGCGATTCCTTTTCTTTAACGTTTACACGACGACGTCAAAATCCGGATTTCTGAGGATCATCCTAATGGCGTTAGGTGAATACATTTCGTTTTTTGTTGATTTTTTTTAAATGGGTACAGAAATCGATATCATTTTAACAAATGGATAATTTTCATAGACAAGATATGTGTCGTGTTCTTTTCTAAGTGGGTATACTTTTCTTTCTCTCTTTTTTTGTGTTTTAATTATTATTTTCATGAAGATGGAATAATATTGCTGTTTGCTTCAGGGTTTTTCGGGTGAGGGGTATATTTTTTTTAAAGAAGGATCATATTGGGGTTATAGAGTGAGTGATATTGTTTGGCACGTGACATCCTAACGAAAACAATACTACAATGAAATTAGGCATGGTGTTTGATTTAGCTCAACTTGATTAATCATTGCAAAACTTAGATTGAACCGCACAAACTTTATGAAGATTGAAACGATTACATTTCCCCTAGCGTTTGTGATGAGAAAAGCTAGTTAATTTTGTAAAAATGTTCTCAATTTATTAAGACATCCTTTAAAACGCTTAAACGCTTGCAATGACCTAAGTATAAATAAATAAACACCTCCGTATCTCTGCGAAGCACTACACATCTAGTAAAAATGATTTTTTTAAGTTTGGGAAAGTACAGGATTGGCTGCTTTTTAGGATTCCAAATGCTTGTTACATCCGGAAAAAGCAAAAGGATTGGTTCTGGTTTAAAAAAAAGTATTCTAACTTAAAAAAAAAACTTCTGAAACTGCTAGATTGGTTAACTTTGTAGAGAATAATCTTTGCATGCTTAAAATCTATAAAACGTTAACTTTTTATTTGTCATTTTATAGCTTTCATTTTATTTGATTTTTTCGTTTGAAGCTGACTTAACAAATAATATTTTATAAACTTATCTTTTCTGGTTTTCGGTTCAAGTCCAATTTATCGTGCATGTAAGTATGCATTAAATATGTATATTATTATTATTATTATTATTATTATTATTATTATTATTATTATTATTATTATTATTATTATTATTATTATTATTATTATTATTATTATCATTATTATTATTATCATTATCATTGTATTATTATTATTATTATTATTATTATTATTATTATTATTATTATTATTAATAATAATAATAATAATAATAATAATAATAATAATAATAATAATAATAATAATAATAATAATAATAATAATAATAATAATAATAATAATAATAATAATAATAATAATAATAATAATAATAATAATAATAATAATAATAATAGTAATGTTGATCCATAAAAACCTTTCAGAAAGCAAATATTACCATAAGACAAAAAAACTTTGCTGCAATATAGAAAAATGCTACATATTTTACTTCTCGTGTATGCTTCTTATAAACTGTTCGAAGACCTTATATGAATAATTTTATATGGCAAACAGGTGTCTTGTTGACCTGACAGAGAAAGAAAAACGACCTGGTGTAGCGAATGAGGTGGTGAAGAGATGGAGGGCGCGTGAACAGCCCCAAAGACTGGACCCTAAAACAATCAAATCGTTTAGAGCGGCGTTCAATACAATTATACTTTGATTTTGAAAAAAGTCGGAAAAAAAAAAGCAATCAGTACTCACCGCAGCAGTGAAAACGATTATACAGTTTTTTTAATATTTTCACAAATCAGTTCACTTCCTGCCTCCAATACTCAAATTACATTAAACATATCATTAAAGATATAATAAACATTTTTGTGCGGATAAAATCAGACCCAAAAAAACTGTGCTGGATTAAAAGGGTTAGAACTAGATTCAATGTATTTGAATCTTAACTGCCAGCGGCTACAACTTGCCGGGGTAGTAGAAGAGAACTTACTTCCCTAATGAATAAAGCAAAAGATATTGCGATATCGTTTTTTATTTAATTGATATTTTTAGAAATGTAAAAGGAACTGCGGTTAAAATGTTTCGTGTCAAAGCAGCTAATGCAGGCGGATGTGGTAGGATGACATATTTATAGCTTCACCAAGAAACAAAGAGTGAAGTTTAGATAAGTGTTGAATGCACAACTTGGCGACATACCAGATGATTTGCGCGTGGGCTTCCATGCTTACCTCATCATCCTCCGCATCGTTATTGTGTAGTTCCTACTAATAGGAACCAGCTACATTCAAATTATCTATTTACATTCTATATTAACCAACTCGCCAGTAATTTTCTATAGACTGATAAAGGTAAAAGACGGCTAATGCGTGGTGAATTGAGAGAATGGACGCCATTGGTAAAATGCAAGTGAAGTGCAGCAGTATAGAGAAGTTTTAAAAGGACATGTATTTTCGCTCCAGTTTCATATTTTTGGAGGATTTATTGCGGTAAAGGTGGTGTGGTGATACTTCATTTTGCAAGGCTGAGAGAAAGGCAAGCATGCAGGCAGAGACAAACAGACAGACAGCCGTACAAACAGATGACGGGCAGAAATACAAAGTAGAACAGAAAAACTAACACGAAGAGAGAGTAACAAAGAAGACAAGGAGTAGAGAGAGACAGAGAGAGGAGGAGGGATATAAGGAGACAAGGAGTAGAGAGAGACAGAGAGAGGAGGAGGGATATAAGGAGACAAGGAGTAGAGAGAGACAGAGAGAGGAGGAGGGATATAAGGAGACAAGGAGTAGAGAGAGACAGAGAGAGGAGGAGGGATATAAGGAGACAAGGAGTAGAGAGAGACAGAGAGAGGAGGAGGAGGAGGAGGGATATAAGGAGACAAGGAGTAGAGAGAGAGAGACAGAGAGAGGAGGAGGGATATAAGGAGACAAGGAGTAGAGAGAGACAGAGAGAGGAGGAGGGATATAAGGAGACAAGGAGTAGAGAGAGACAGAGAGAGGAGGAGGAGGAGGAGGAGGGATATAAGGAGACAAGGAGTAGAGAGAGACAGAGAGAGACAGAGAGAGGAGGAGGGATATAAGGAGACAAGGAGTAGAGAGAGACAGAGAGAGGAGGAGGAGGAGGAATATAAGGAGACAAGGAGTAGAGAGAGACAGAGAGAGGAGGAGGGATATAAGGAGACAAGGAGTAGAGAGAGAGACAGAGAGAGGAGGAGGGATATAAGGAGACAAGGAGTAGAGAGAGACAGAGAGAGGAGGAGGGATATAAGGAGACAAGGAGTAGAGAGAGACAGAGAGAGGAGGAGGAGGAGGGATATAAGGAGACAAGGAGTAGAGAGAGACAGAGAGAGGAGGAGGGATATAAGGAGACAAGGAGTAGAGAGAGACAGAGAGAGGAGGAGGGATATAAGAAGACAAGGAGTAGAGAGAGACAGAGAGAGGAGGAGGGATATAAGGAGACAAGGAGTAGAGAGAGACAGAGAGAGGAGGAGGGATATAAGGAGACAAGGAGTAGAGAGAGACAGAGAGAGGAGGAGGGATATAAGGAGACAAGGAGTAGAGAGAGACAGAGAGAGGAGGAGGGATATAAGGCAAAGACTCGAATCGCTAACGGGGATGATAATAATTACGAAGATGATGATGGTGATGATATTGATAATTGTTATAACGATAAAATAACGATGATTATAAAAATCAAGATTGGTTACAGGGTATGTCAAATCATATTACATCCTTGTTCAAAGGTACACTGGGGCGACCTGAAAGGGTGTTCATGCGGGACCCACAAATAAAGCTCTGAATCCTCCCTCAGTAGATTCTATATGGTAATAAATTGTGTCAAGTTTCGTTTCGGGCTCTCAAGGTTTTCAGAATTATGATAACGAACATGGAAAAATTTGCGGTAAAATCTTTTCAGGTGAAAGGACCTGAAGAGTGTCGGCGATAAAGAAGAACAGAAGCCTAATTTGGAAAGGTTTGGGATGCAAAGCAGAAACAAAGAAACCAGTAGTTCGAGCAGACAGTTAGCTTGTAGGTTCTGCAACTTTGAATGAAATTAATTTATCACTAGTTTTTCCTAGTCGGCTAGTTTTTCCTCCTATTTTCAACAACCTGCAAAGCGTACTTATTCATTCCTGCAAAGGCGAGAGCATGCTTTTCTCTTTTTTTCGGTCGAGAAGATAAATAAAGGAACTACATCAAAAGTGGTCATCAAGTTGAACAGATTAATAACCTTGGGGTCATGCAATATACATAGGGCCTTTTGCAATTTGAAGCACTCTATAAGGATACTCTTTGACATTCAATTCCGTCTTAGGTCACTAACTTAGGAAATTTCCATCTGTTGGTGCGAATATGTGCTTTTCACCGCTCTCCAGGCCATGTGGAGTCATGCTTGAGATCACAATCATAATAAAGTAAAAGGAAATTACTAGACCAATCAGACCGTGCTGATGAAAAAAGAAAATAGATTGCTTTCATTTCTTTTATCCGTTTTTCTTAAAAGCAAAAACTTAATGAAGAAAGCAAATTTGTTTCTCTCGCTTCCTTGTTTTATTTCTTAAATTGTTGAATGACCTTCATTGGTGGGGAGGCCAAAAAAAACTCTATTTCTCTCTGGTAATGAGCGCAAAAAATATGGTAGCTGTACTTACAATCTTTGAATGAGAGAATGTTTCTTATGGAGTATTAGGATCCAGTGGTACAGTTTATAGCAAGAAACGAGCGTTTCTCGCAAGAGTTAAAATGATTGTGACAAACGACAATTCAACTAGACGCATCTCATTAACTGATATTTTTTCTCCAAAAGTGGCGATCTTCTGAATGGTTTGACCAGTATGAGGTAAAATGTATTCTCTCAAGATTCCAAAAGACTTGTATTATCTTTAGCTGTATGGTTATCTGTGATCACAAACACACACATTTTGAGGTGAGGGACGCTCATGGTTAGACTGATCTTCATAAATCCTCAAGATTTAATATTGCATCGACAATTTGACAAGTATAAGAGTCTTGAACAAATAAGACCTTCAGACTGTTTTTTGCGATCTTACACTGGGAAGAACATGAAGTTACGATTTACATCAAGGATATTTCCGTTTTCACCTTTCTTCAATAGGATTCCCTACCTATGATTGATATCGCTCGTCGACAAGTTGGTGTGGCTGCAGCGCTTTCGAACGCCTATCACTCAAACTTGGCCATAGCATTTGATAAAATCAAATCAAGGATAATCAATCTTAATTAAGAATTAATGACACAAATTCTTCCGCAAAAGGGGCCTATCTTAAAATCATGATTATTAAATATAGTGTAAATTACCCGAAAAAAATTTGCGTTGGACGTAATCCTCGAAAAACACTCGAGCAAATGTTTATATTCTAGCAGCGCTCTTTCCCGTACAA
>JAWDGP010002498.1:787500-790000 GCA_033675545.1 Elysia crispata
CTGACGAGATGAGATAGTTTGTTGGGTCACAAAGTTAATCAGTTCGATCACAGCGGGTTTATTCTTACAGAAGCTTTGAGTAATAGCACGAGATGAAAATACGGAAAAAATACAAACCGATAGAATGTGTGAAGACAGGTAATTTATTTTAGAAATTGGACAAACTAAGTAGGGATCTTGTGTGTGAACACGTGCTGGAAATGCTAGGTGGAGGAACAGACATATGTGTAAACAGAGGCAAAGACAAAAAAAAAAAAAGAGAAGTTAGTAAGGGAAATACTTTATTGACAGAAAAGAACAAAAGAAAAAAAGATAAAATAAGAAGAGAGGGATGAAGCCTTGACAATTGGAAGATGCAGACAATAATACTGAAATAAGCTAAATACACAAAACCGGAATTTTACGGAATAAACGAAATGTGTCTGTGCTGGGCGACTAAATTGCCGCATGCAAACAAACAAATAAACTAAAACATAATAAGACCTGGAAAACAAACTTCATCATAGTAAAGCGCCAAGTTTAGATTAACTAGATAAAATGATGCCACACCAGCAGCAGCAAATCCTTTTCGAAGAGAGGTAAAGTTATCGTCCACCTCTAGCTGAATCGTGTCGCTAACCTGGTTATGACGAGTGCACAATCAGCGATACGTGCATGTAGCTGTGTAGTTCACGTGGCGTTTGCCCAAAGGAAGAGATAGAGAAGAACAGCATTGCTTGTTGGATTCTGCGATATGGCATAATTTTATCAACAACAAATTAAAAAAAAAAACACGACGAGAACTGTAAAATAAAACTTCCCAATTGGTAGGGGAATCGAACCAGCAAAAGGCATCCCTGCGAATTTCAGGGCTGGCATTTTAACCTCACGGCCAGCGACGCTTCCAAAGAGGTGCACAGAGACAGACAGACTGATAAAGAATGGCAGCCAAATATATATATATATATATATATATATATATATATATATATATATATAGAGAGAGAGAGAGAGAGAGAGAGAGAGAGAGAGAGAGAGAGAGAGAGAGAGACCCGCAGAAAAGACGAAAGAAGGTAGGACCCAAAAATTAAAAAACTGGGTTTTTTTTTTTCTTTTTAAAGATAACGGATTAAATCTCTATCAGGTACAGAGAAGGCGCTCAGGATATAATCATAGAATATACAAGCGTGATTGCCCATTCAAATGAACGGGTGGGTTGGTCAATTACTTTGAAGAAATTAAAAATTTACAAAAATAACAGACTTAGCCTGATCCTCCAGAACCAGATAACTGCTCTGAAGAAAAGCAAACTATTACGACAAAGAACTGGTGGGGAACACTACACATGTACTAAGTTTAGAATAAAGAAAAACAAACTTACAACAATAACATATATCTTGAGACATTGGAATTCTTTTCACGCTGTCATGAAAGACATTTTTTTTTAAATGAAAGAGAGATCTCAAGCCAAAAAAAAAAATAAATGAACTAAATTTGGGTGCAATGTTTTAAGCCTTTTCAGTTAATCTCTCCATCGAGATCATATTGTGGTGCTGATATGATGATTTATTACAGATACAGTATAGTGCTTGACCTGGTGAGAAAAAGAGTTCGCCAATACAAGGTAAAAACGTGCTACGGCTCAGAAAAAAAGAGCCCGGATTTTTTTTTAATTATCAGTTGCCCTGGATTGCTAAAAGTATGATTATTTTAGATCTAGTCGCAAACTGCATAACTCATACAAGATAAGTTTAGATGGGCAAATTAATAAAATAACTTAACTACGTGTAGTGGATATATGGTCGATAACTTACTCAGATCTGAAGCAGTATAGTGCCCGTTTGCAAAACAAAACGTGTGCAAAATAAACAGAAGTTATACTTACATTCGCATCCGGAAGAATCTCAAGAAAGGCGACGATGACATTGACCAATCACATCATTACTTTTTTCCTGCTTAGAATGGCATGTTTTCCACGACGATTTGGTTTTTTGCGCTGGGCTAGGTCGAATTTCATTTAATTTTTTCCCTTTTTCATTTTTCCACTCTATTCAAGTAAATTAACATGTCTTTTATTATGTATTAATATTTACAGAATAGCAATGATTTATTTTTTTTAAGCGCCGTCCGCTTTGAAAATTGTAAAACGTTGAGAACAGGTTCATCATAATAAGTTTAGCAAAAAAAAAATGTTGATTATAATAAAAACATGAGAAACTTTCAAGATTACTGTTTAGCTTAAATCCATAACTTTTCTTAATAATTTTGTACCGCGTGGGACACTGATCTTGGCAGATGGAAATTCAACACTGTACACTGAGTGTTTTTCGAGGAGTTCGCGCAAAAAGATATCGAAGTTGCCTTTTATAATTTAGATGTACCAGGTACATAAATAGCCTTTCTGGGTTATTTCTGTACAAGGTCAAGATGCTTCTATGGAGTCTAACGAAATCGATATTGGTGTTTTTAACAAAGATGCAGTCTAGAGGACTAGGCCTAAAATTCTAAACCCTCAGCCCAT
>JAWDGP010002498.1:795000-867563 GCA_033675545.1 Elysia crispata
TGTTTGAGTGATAGATTTGGGAAAACAAACTCTACCCCATCAGTACCGTTACTAGGGTTGATACTGTAAGTGTAACATAAAATTAAGAGACCAGAGAAGATTAAATGCTTGTCTTCGTTAAAGCCTTCCATGTTATTTCTTGGTAGCTGCAATCGTCAAAAGGCCGAAAAAGAAGAATGTATGCACAGGCAGTATAGACAAAGAAGGAAGTAAAATAGCAGTCACTGACCCAGTAGCAGACAATATGGCATAGGAAAATATTTTACTAATATATAGTTGAAAACTTAAGAAGAATGACAGACAGGCAAATAGATAGATAGATAGATAGATAGATAGAGAGAAAGATAGACAGAAAGGAAGATAGATAGATAGATAGACAGATAGATAGATAGATAGATAGATTAGCCAGATAGGTAGATAGATGGTAGATAGATATAGAGAGAAAGATATTAATAGATAGATAGATATATGGTAGATAGATATAGAGAGAAAGATATTTATAGATAGATAGATAGAATGACAGACAGGCATTTAGATAGATAGATAGATAGATAGATAGATAGATAGATAGATAGATAGATAGATAGATAGATAGATAGATAGATAGATAGATAGATAGATAGATAGATAGACAGATAAATAGAAAGATAGACAGAAAGGTAGAAAGATAGAGAGATAGATGGATGGACAGATATAGAAAAAAAAAATAGATTGATAGATAAACAAATAGATAGGTAGAAAGACATGGAGACAAACAGCAAAACTTATAAATTAGAGAGAAATGGAAGACAAAAAAGACTACGCGCAAACGAATACAGACAATCTGGCATGCTAACAGGCAGTAAAAGACATACATGTATTTTCAAATAGAAATCGTTGTCAAAGAAAATGATTCAGCCAAGAAGAGGGACCGGAATAAAATGCCAGTAATTACCATGAAAAAGGATCCAAAGGTTTTTCCAGCAATGTATAACATTCTCGACCCATATTCCTCCGCCTTGTTACTGCGTCATCATTATTTCCGTGCAGCTAAGTTCAGTAAATTGTGGTTTTCGAAATGATTCTTGGGAGGAAAAAAATTATTAAAGGAATTATATTAGTAAGGGGCAGTCCAAGACAAGTGGGGAGTTTTCTTGAGATTTGCGCAAGATAAGAAAGATAAAAATAGGAACAACAGCAACAATAACAACAACAGCAACAACAACAACAACAACAACAAGAACAACAACAGCAGCAGCAACAACAACAACGACAGCAGCAGTAACAACAACAACAACAACAACAACAGCAGCAGCAGCAAAAGACAAATGAATTAGAGAATGCGTGGTAAATCAATATAAAAATTGTCACTCTCTCCGCGTAAGTTGAGAGTATTGCAGCAAAATGTATTTTGTATCTCTGTCTGTGGCAGTCTCCCTCGTCCCTATTTGTCTTTCCCTCTTTCCTTTGCTAACTCTCTTTTTTAAATCTGTAGTTCTGTCTCACTCATTAATCAACTTTTTCTTTTGCTCTGCCTCTCTCGTTTTTTAGATCGATCTCCGTCCGCCTATCTCTTTAATTATGACTTCTTTTCTCAATTTGTCTGTACCTTTTGTCTTTACCTAGTTCTCTCTCTCTCTCTCTCTCTCTCTCTCTCTCTCTCTCTCTCTCTCTCTCTCTCTCTCTCTCTCTCTCTCTCTCTCTCTCTCTCATTCTCTCTCTTCTCCCTCACTCACTCCTCTAACTATCTATTTATCTTTCTATTTCTGTTCCTCTCTCTATCTCTCTCTCCCTCTGTATTTCTATCCCTTACTCTTCTTTAACTATCTGTATCCGTCTGTCTATCTGTATATCTGTGTGTTTCTGGCTTCGTCTCTCGATCTCTGGCTTCTCTTTACCTTTTTCCTCATTCTTTATTTTTTGTTTCCCTGTTCCCTGTTTAATTATAATCTTTTTAATGGTATGATAACTGCTATTTGACAAGCAGATACATTGAAAACGTCTTCTACCTTGATATTTTGCATCGCTTCTTCTTCTTCTTCTTCTTCTTCTTCTTCTTCTTCTTCTTCTTCTTCTTCTTCTTCTTCTTCTTCTTTTTCTTCTTCTTCTTCTTCTTCTTCTTCTTCTTCTTCTTCTTCTTCTTCTTCTTCTTCTTCTTCTTCTTCTTCTTTCATCTTCTTCTTCATCATCACTACTACTACTACTATTAGTATTCTTCTTGTTGTCATTGTTTTTGTTTTTTGTTATTGTTGTTTTTATTATTCGTAATATTATATTCATTTTTAGTATTCAAATCATATTCTTACTATCATTATTTTTATTATCGTTATTATTATTATTATTATTATTATTATTATTATTATTATTGTTGTTGTTGTTGTTGTTGTTGTTGTTATTATTATTATTATTATTATTATTATTATTATTATTATTATTATTATTATTATTATTATTATTATTATTATTATTATTATTATTATTATTATTATTATTATTATTGTTGTTGTTGTTGTTGTTGTTGTTGTTGTTGTTGTTGTTATTATTATTATTATTATTGTTATTATTATTATTATTATTATTATTATTATTATTATTATTATTATTATTATTATTATTATTACTATTATCATCAATTTGGTTTCTGGTTATCAGGTCTACAGGCTTGAAATTCTAAGCAATTACTGAGATGCATTCGGTTACTCTTTCTAAATGCTACATATTTATTACCTTTTCATTCTTAGAAATGTAGTTTATTTCTAGATATTTGAGTGGACAAAAGAAATATTTACCTTCTTTTGTTCGAAGAAATGGGTCAAGTCATGCTATGTGAAGTGGGTAGATAGCAGGGATGGAATTATGTCAAGTACTTTGTGCCTACAAACTCTTGCCTAGATATTCTTCCACATAGGTCTAAGCCAACTGTGCAAATACTTCAAACATAGAACTGAGTCAAGGCATTAATGTTCCCTAAACGGTATTCTCCATATTAATGTTGACACAGTTTGGTTCAATGGCAGCGTCGTCGATTCTTAAAGGGGCTATCATTGTCATCATTTAGGCCTATATAAATAGAGTGCTGAAGTGTGTCAGCAAGGCTACAGCGACACGACGGTGTCATATCACATTATGCACGGCCTGATTTCCCTACACAGCCCCATCTGATGTATTTTCCCTTGCACACAGTGACAGGAGCGAGAAAGCCTAGATGGCAGCAAGACCAAGTACCATACCATTCATATTTTTTTTTCTCTTAGATTTGAACATTGGGATGACAGAATTAGCTTGTCAGATGTAACAACAAAAACTGTGATCAACATGGAGGTTGGACTTGAAAGGGTTGGTTGTAAAAATCAGAAACTCTCTCTCTCTCTCTCTCTCTCTCTCTCTCTCTCTCTCTCTCTCTCTCTCTCTCTCTCTCTCTCTCTCTCTCTCTCTCTGTAGTAACAAGAAGAAGAAGTAAGGTTCGAAGGCATCCTAACTGCTGTTCTAGGTTTAAAAAAACAATAATGTTTTTTTTTTAATTTTAAAAAAAAAGGTCAAGACGTCTTTAAGCAGTAATTAATGCACTGGGCGGATTTTAATTTAGCCTAAAAAGAATGCCAGTTCTTTTATTTTATCAAAAGACAAAAATTTCCAAGCTAGGTTATCGTTTTGCAATAACCCTTTATTTCCTTGTAAAATGTAAGAGCAGCTTAAGCTATGGCTGTGCCCAAAAATTAATAATAATAAATAAGAAAGATGAAAAAAAATAATAAGAAAGATATTAAAATATCTAGACCATAGAAATCTATTTCAAAATCAAGAATTAGTCACAAGATTCAAAAGAACAACAAGTTACAAACTTCTGGAAATCGCACATCACGAGTTGGCAATATTAAAATTTGCTAGATCTAATGTGGCTGATTCAATTTCGGATACAAAAAATAATCATCTTTTTTTTTCTAATATTATTTTCTTTTCATGATTTTTTTTTTAACAGGTCTAAACAGAGATGCTAGAAAATAAATTTTGATCTGATAAACTGATTTTAGCCTTAAAGAGAAGTTTCATGTTTCATCTTCTTACAATATGTTAAATCTAGTTTAACCAGAATCTTGGACAGGAAAAGTTTTACTTACTGCGTTATCGGTACATCCCTTTCAAAGTGTACTTTGCCTTTTATAATTAGCAATGAAATGGCCCCTGGCTCAAGTTATTTTTTCTTGATTTACCACATAATTGTCTCAGCTTTGATGATAGCTTGAAATGTATCATCACTATCCCGAGCCGAGGGAATCATGCTTTAATAAGAGCTGAATAACATTCTCACATGATTCAAACTTCCTTTAGACTCGCACATACCTATAGGTTAAATCGATACAAGTATGCTAAATTAGATGTGGATATCGTTATTGAACATTGCCTGAAAAAGTCATGGCGTTTGTTCGTCTAGATAAAGAGTAGAACCAGAACCAGATCTAGATCCAAACCTGGAATGAATAAAAAAAATTGCAATCAGAAAATCTTTTGTGGGTTTCCTTAGTCACAACCAGCGAACAGAATGGTCGTAGCTGACCTGACACCAGAGTTAACCTTTGGCTTTCGCTAGTCACGCTTCTCTTCAGTAAAGAAATTCTCTTTATGTGCCAGAGTGATCTACGATTCGGGTTTGAGGAAAGGGCTAGATCTGGATCTTTAAGTGTGCTTGGTAAGTGTTCACTGTTGAGTGTTGACCAGGAAGTATAAAAAAGACGTACGTCTGTAAGGAACGATTTTAGCACTACTACTACTACTACTACTACTACTACTACTACTACTACTACTACTACTACTACTACTACTACTGCTGCTGCTGCTGCTGCTGCTGCTACTACTACTACTATAACTACTTCTACTACTACTATTACTACTACTACTACTAGTAGTCGTCTACTACTACTACTACTACTACTACTACTACTACTACTACTACTACTACTACTACTACTACTAGCAGTAGTAGTAGCCTAGTAGTAGTAGTAGTTGTAATGGTGGTGGTGGTGGTGGTTGTGGTGGTGGTAGTAGTAGTAGTAGTAGTAGTAGTAGTAGTAGTAGTAGTAGTAGTAGTAGTAGTAGTAGTAGTTATACCGCTAATAGTAGCAGTAGTAGTAGTAATTGTAGTAGTAGTATAGTAGTAGTAGTAGTAGTAGTAGTAGTAGTTGTTGTTGTTGTAGTATTAGTTGTAGTCGTAGTAGTCGTAGTAGTCTCAGTAGTAGTAGTCGTAGTAGTAGTAATAGTAGTAGTAGCAGTAGCCTAGTAGTAGTAGTAGTAGTAGTAGTAGTAGTAGTAGTAGTAGTAGTAGTAGTAGTAGTAGTAGTAGTAGTAGTAGTAGTAGTAGTAGTAGTAGTAGTAGTAGTAGTAGTAGTAGTAGTAGTAGTAGTAGTAGTAGTAGTAGTGGTGGTGGTGGTGGTAGTGGTAGTAGTAGTTAGTAGTAGTAGTAGTAGTAGTAGTAGTAGTAGTAGTAGTAGTAGTAGTAGTAGTAGTAGTAGTAGTAGTACCGTTGCGATCATGGCATGGATAGGTCGATTAACCGAAAGCGTCAAAAACTGAAGAATTGGTGAACCACTTGTTTTTTTTTTGTTTTTTTGTTTTTTTGTAATCCTTTTGCGTATGCCTATGTTTTGTTTTTAACAGATACAGAGGGGGAATGAATCTGAGAAAGTTAAAGAAGTTTTGCACTGGTCGTTGAGACACAGTTGGGTGTTCAAAGTAATAGGCAGCTTATTTATAGGGAGAGAACTAATATAATACAACGCCTACTCGGGTGACTGCTTAGCCTTGTGTAAGACTGGCTCGCAACAGAGTCACAATGTCAAAATAGTAAATTAAACTGAGGAAAACATAAAAGATGAGAGTAACAAAATTGAAAATTGTTACATCATTATCTTAGCGCCATTTTGAAGCGGTCATCTTGATATAAATTGGTATCCCTTGTGGTGATTTATAGCTAACTAAAGTGTGGGAGGCGGAGGGTAAGCATATTATTGTATGTTCACTTTTTTCATAATGCTGCATGGTCTGCTTTATCCTGGCAGGGTGCAAACACGTGCACACGTGCACAACTGTGCAAGATAACGTTATTGTTTGAAATATGAATGCAGGTTTTTTTTTTAGGAGGCCTTGCTTGCCAATTATAAACAGAACACATGTTATGTGAAGTCTGGGAATTCATCTCTTCTGCTTGACCCGTGTGGGATCTTCATTTCTTTCTGTAAGTGTTGTACGCTTGAATGAAGGCGTACAGGAGGAGAGGAAGAAGATAAATTATATAGGAAGAGTTTGAAGGGTGAAAAAGTCATGATGCCACTGTGCCTTTAGCAACTTTTAATTACTGGTTTTGAACAATTTATGATTCATCGATCCAAGTTTAGTTATAGTTTTATATGCTTTGGGCAATCTGCTCTAAAAACTGCTCCAAGAATCCATGTCATTTTATGACGGAAGAGTGGGGATAAAGATTGGCTTCTATTGTTGTCAACTTGTTTAGAACCATAAGTGACATCATACAATTTTACTCCCTGTAGAAAAGACTTAGAAGATGTGAGGGAGATATTGACATTAAGGCATACATAGACACGTTTCAATATACTATTGGTATGGGTGTACATAGTTTAAGGATACAAATACAGAAATTCAGACGGCACACAGACAGAAAAACAGAATATTTGACGGGAGGGGTAGAGTTAATGTCCCTGTCAATATGATATGAAGAATTTTTTTGTGATCCTGCAGCTAAAAAACTCGTCCTTCCTTGAGACACTCTAGAGTCATGAAGATTTTTTTGTCCGATGTTGCGCCATGAGAGAATGCAAACTGTTCGTCTAGCTAATTTTGTAATGTGTTAATATAGTTCTGTTCAGCTTACATAGGAGCGTGGCAAAAATAGAAGATTTTCAACATTAAGTCCATCAAGCGCTCAAAGATTTTTTAAAAAGTTTACCTGACAGCACGTAACCACCAAATGTATAGTTTCACAAAGAAAGCTGTTGTTAAATACAGCAATTAAGTTAGAACACTGACAATGTATTCCTTGGCTTATAGTTGGTTACTTGTTATCGATCTCGCTACTTAAAAGTCAAGTGCCTATCACTCAACCAGGATGTTTATTAACCATACGCATGCATACAACTTGTACTTTGTTGATAATGATGATAAGTTTTCCCACACATTATTCGGCCGTCAGGTAGCTTTTTTTCCCAGCATTCCTCTGAATGCACCTCAGTTCTATTTTGGAGCGTGGCACTAGGGCCCGTTCATCTTGGATTTCTAGGATATGATATAAAGAGCCAGACATGTAGCTGCTACAATCCTTGGCCGTGCTCAATGGGTGGCGTCGGGTTCTTTTCAACAGCCGAGACAACCACTGAACCATGCTTATTTTTTTTTTTTAATTAGTTCGCTTCAACAAGCACATAACTTTTACACGTTTGCCATTTTATCATCATATCGTTTATGATAGAGTTTGGAAACGTGATGTTAGAGATAAATTACAAGAAGTAAAAAATAAATGCAAAATGGATAGGAAAAAAATGAAATAGATTTATAGCTTTATGTCATGGAAATTTTTTTTCCAAGAGGAGTTATGATGAGTCATGGGGCATAGGCTCTCCTGTTACAGAGAGGGATATGTGAGAGCGCGCGCGCGTATGTGTGTGTGTGTTTTACGGTGATGAGGAAAAAATTAAAGAGAGGCATAAACAAAGCAGGCAGAGGAAAGATCAGGAGAGCTTGCGTAGAGAGAGAAAGAGAGACAGACTGACAGACAGAAAGACGTAGAAAGAGAGGGACAAAGAAAATTGAAAAGTAGTTGTGAATCAGCAGGTAGGAAAACAAAAGATGCTAAGTAATAGTTCTTTATAACTTTAATTTGCCAAACAACGACAAAGATAATCTCGGGAATAAAGACAAATGAAAGGAAAATAAAAGTTCTGTGAAGAAAGAAGGTTTTACTGATGGAGCGAATTGCACTTCTTGTTATTGGATTATTTCTTTGTTTTTCATCTTTTACCCGTGCAGGAGCAGTACTTGGTCTACAATCCAGTACTTTTGGACTGAGAAGGCTTGTTTGGACCACCATACAGTGCATGCTACCCTTAAACATCTTACTGGCAGGTCAATAGTTTCCTATAACTGGTACACCCTGGCCGACTAAAATCCTTCAAAAAAGTGGCAAAGTTCTTGTGAACAATTAATTCCAAAATGACACTACGAGCCCGACTACAGTACAACGACCGTTTCAGAAATCATTGGAGTCCACATTTTCTTACTCTTGCTTGTCCAACGCATTGCTTTAGGTCTAGGTCTAATTTTCGACATTTCGACAGGACTCCCTCGCAAAATGAATTTCGCGCCCAAAGAAACCTTGACCATACTAATAATATTATTATTGTTGTATCTTATCTGTAAAGTATAATTTCATCATAACAAAATCTAGAGAAATAAATTGAAAGGCGTTTTGAAGGTGAAAGTAGAACTCTTCCAGCCCCAACCCCCGCTAAAAATTCCACCATCACCCAATCTCAGTCTTAGAAGAGAGAGACAGACAGAGAAAGTGAGTGTGTGTGTGTGTGTGTGTGTTGAAAATAATCATGATTCATCTCGAATTTGCTGTATTTTCTTACTTCTGGATTGAAGAAAATTATTTTTATTAGCGCTGTTTGGTTTTCTTGGCTATGTTGTACTCCCCTCAAAGCGAACTCCAAATGACATGGATCTACAACATGATTGAAAAGACTGCTTTAACATTTTCTTATAAAAACTTTCACAATGATAAACGCTTTCTTTCAGGCTAACTGAAGGGTATGAAAATACTTTGGCTTTCTGAGACAATTTTCGTTTCTTATCTTTCCAATCTCAGAACTACGTCTCTTATTCTGAAAATCAATGACAAGTTCATATTTGTTTATTTTATTTATTAAGGTGTTTGTATAAGGCAATCCTGGGACTACCTGTAGACTAAGTTGTAAATAGTTAAAAGGGTGGTGTTTACTAAAACCGACATAATGGAAAATAATGTCATTGTCTTTGGAAAGGAAGGTAAGAAGGTAAGCATATCCCTCTCTCTCTCTCTCTCTCTCTCTCTCTCTCTCTCTCTCTCACACACACACACACTCTCTCTCTCTCTCTCTCTCTCTCTCTCTCTCTCTCTCTCTCTCTCTCTCTCTCTCTTTCAAAATGTATTCTCCACTTTTCGTCTGTATTTCTCTTTCTATCTTTGCTGCGCTGTCTGCCTATGCCTTTTGCTCTTTCTGGCTATTTTGTCACTGTCTCTTTTAGTCTTCCCTTATATTTCTCTCTCTCTCTCTCCTTTGTTTCTGGTCGGTCTGACTCCCCTAGAGAGAGAGAGGGGGGGGAGAGAGAGAGAGAGAGAGAGAGAGAGAGAGAGAGAGAGAGAGAGAGAGAGAGAGAGAGAAAGACTAACGGAGACAGCGACAAAATGGCCAGAAAGAGCAAAAGACAGAGGCAGACAGAGAAGCAAAGATAGATAGAAAGAGAAGAGAGAGAAAAAAAAGTAGAGAGGAAAATTTGAAGAGAGCGAGAGAGAAGAAGAAGAAGAAGAAGAAGAAGAAGAAGAAGAAGAAGAAGAAGAAGAAGAAGAAGAAGAAGAAGAAGAAGAAGAAGAAGAAGAAGAGAAGAGGAGGAGCAGAAGAAGAAGAAGATAATGATGATAATGAGGAGGAGGAGGAGGAAGAAGAAATACACGTGGAGGAAGGAGAAGACGACGACGAGCAGTATCGGGAGTATCAGGAGGAGAAAAGAAAGACAGAAAGATACATGTATCAAGTTAGAGTAGCAAGAGTGAACGATTCCTCCTTTTGTAAATTTGCCACACTTTGACACGCATTTTTTTTCGGTCAGTGTTGAATTTTTTTGATGCGCACCATTAAAATGGACTAGATCTACATTATGAAAGTACATGCTACTCCAGTTCTATTTGTTTGTTTTTTCTTTCTAAGATCATTAAATGTCGTCTAACTTACAAAGCTGGCCTATTTCATGTTTCATATCGGCGATCTGATAAGTGGTGACTGCTACATTTAGTATAATTACAAGTGTTCAACTGCTATAACTTGAGATCCTCGGAAATGACGAAGAGTGCAATTTGTATAGCAAATGCTATGAGAAAGTTAGAAAGAGAGAGAGAGAGAGAGAGAGAGAGAGAGAGAGAGAGAGAGAGAGAGAGTGTGTGTGTGTGTGTGTGTATAGCAAGTGCTATGGGAAAGAAAGAAAGAGAGAGAATTGAACGAGGTTTATCTATCGGGCTACCTGCCCATTACAAATATGAAATATGAATGCAAAATGAAAAATGCCAACAATTTTTTTACAAAAGAGAAACAACATATTCTACACTACTCATCTTGCACTCTCTCCGTCTCCAACAGTTCTTTTCTTCTCGAAAATACATAAGTCAAAAATTTTGCAACCGGAATAGACTTGCTCGCTATTAAGATGGACAATGTATTTTTGGGGGAGAGGATGAAACAATGTTAATGTCATCTATTCACATTTAGTCTCTCTCTCTCTCTCTCTCTCTCTCTCTCTCTCTCTCTCTCTCTCTCTCTCTCTCTCTCTCTCTCTCTCTCTCTCTCTCTCTCTCTCTCTCTCTCTCTCTCTCTCTCTCTCTCTCTCTCTCTCTCTCTCTCTCTCTCTCTCGCATTGAAATGAGATGGGAAGAAGAGAGAAAGAAAAAGGAAATAATGAAGACACGTTACACAAAAACGTTATTTTAAGCGGTTTTTTTTAATAGTAAAGAAATAAGTGCTTCACTAGTTGTATAAATATATATTTATATATATATATATATATATATATATTAATCGACCTCATTTGCGACATAACAAAACGTTAAAGATATAAAAATTAGTACATTTCGATATTGCTTGATAAAGATCGATCAAATAATTATGTCAACTATCAGTAAAGAGGATATTTAAAAGTGAAAATTTACAAAGCAAGTAAAAACATGCTATGATTATTTGTAAATTTAATCATTTTCTTTTAGGCATATCAAGATGTTACAGGCTTTTTTTGCAAATAATTTGGCCTATATCTCCTTCATTAAGATAAAACGAATATTTAAAATGAAGAATAAAGCTGAAAATTCACAATGGTTGAGTTATTCTTGTATCACAACAAAGTTATTGTCAAGTAAACATGTAATGTAAATGTTCTTACGTTTCTCAAAGAGTTGAACCAAGGCATAAAATAAGAATAACTGTAAATATGAACGTTTCACATTTCTCTATTGCAATTCATTTCTTCTACTCATTTTCACTCAAACAAATACGCAAAAGTGTTGAGTAAAAAGTTTATTCTTACTAATTTATGATTTAACCGTGTATTCACCCCAATAAGTCCGGCTTGACATTCTTTATTTTTTTTTTTTTTTTTTTTTTTTTTTTTTTGTAATATGGTAAAACGAAGTTTCTAAAATTTAAAGTTTTCTTTAAAGGGCAATGATATACTAGTTAGACATACATTTCCTATTGAAAGAAATGGTTGATTTTTTGGTCTTGCAAACTAAGAAGTCAGAGAAATATATTTCTAGCCTTTGGTTCATACCAAAATCTGGCACAATTTTAGATACAAGGTTAAGATTGCATAAAGAATATGAATATATATCCCTTGATCGTGACGTAAAGACATGTTTTATATTAAGAATCAATATGGAGATCTGGAAATCAACATTGTTGTCTCAGAGGGAAAAAGGAAGAAAAAGAAGAAGAAATACATAAAGATACTACAAATAATAAGCTGCCAATGATGTTGAAGTCCACCTTTATCTTGTTAGATCGAAAGATTTCAAATGATTTAAATTGGTGTAAAAATGGATTGATCGTCAATACAGTAAATTTATTGGCAGTGATTTTTTTGCAATAAAGACAGAGATGTAAAGTTAAGAACAATGTAACTCTATAAGGGTAGAGAAAAAGAGTGTTAAACATTAATTTTACAGTGACTTAAGTTAGCATTGCGTAGAAATAATAAAAAGAAGATTTGCCATTTTCTTTTTTCCAGATTCATGCTTTGAGGAATTGTTGAGAAGTAGCTTTTTATCTTTAAGAATTTCCAAAATAATCTTTTCTTATCATCACTTACAATGATATATGGCATGATACCATTTTGTTTTGAACAAGTTGTTTTGGCTGCAATGGTTTTATGTTAAAACAAACAAAACAAAAAGGGACCAGCAATTGCAAAGAAGAAGAAAAAGAACCAAAAAGATTGCTATCCAAATCACTGATTGAACATATTGACACACTGTTATATTACAATATTGCAAACTATAAAACAATAGTGACTTGCATCAAGTGAACTTGAAACATTTTAAAATTTTGCTGCTGTGAGAGTTTTTTAACAAAACTAGAAAGAAAAATAAAAAATAAAATCTATTTCTTTTTAAGCATTACATTGTACTTTTACCTGGTCTCAAAGGATGCGATGATTATTTTAAGTGTGCAAAAGCAGTTCCAAAATTTCAAAGGAACATATATAAAAATAAAATGGAAGTAATTGCAACAGCTAAAACAGATTTCTAACAGGCATTAAATGGCTTGTTGTAAAAAAAAAAATAAACAAGGGAAGTTGTAAACGAGCTAACAAAGACTTTATACAAAACAAAATATAAAATACTGAATGGTTTTCATGGTACATTTTGACATTTGAATAATGTTTTCTCTAACTTTAGAGCTGAAACATGGGAGAAAGAGAAAAAGAAGAATTAATAGGACAATACACAAGTATAAAATGTTAGTTTTCTCTAGATTTAAATTGATATAAGTGTAGTTTTTTAATAATAATTATGATTTAAAAAAAAAGGATTTGTAATGGGTATCTCCATATTAAAAAAAAAATACAATTGAAACTGGAAATATAATTATTTAACATCAGAAAGCATTTACCTTTATAAACAAGAGACTAGAAGAGTTATGAAAGAGTTTAATTATCCTTTTATGACTTTGTTTGGCAGAAAAAAAATTTAACTAAATAATGTTTGGATATTTTGTTCATTTTGAAAACAAAGTCTTTTTAAAAAAATAAATAAATAAAACAAACGAGCTGCAAGGGTTTGAAGACGCTCTACTTGAATCAATATATGATTTGATGATGCCAAATTCTTATTCGACTTAATAGAGGTCTGCAAGGCGCCCAATGATGTCAAGGATTTGGCCGTCCACATTGACTGGTGGAGCCTGGTCTCGTTGAGTGCCACAATTAGCCAAAGTCATGCGACACTCATGTTCCAGGCGTAAAATACCATCAATCAAGGCCAGAATGTTAGTGTGGTCCACATTTTGGATACTGCTTGGATAGATTGCAGTTAATAATCATTCATTTGAAAATTATTTCCTTTATTTTATTTTTGTTTTGTTTTCCTACTGAATGGGCTGAGATTATATTGCAATAACTTCCTGTTACCTTACCAAGAGTTCATATTTTTTCACATTTAAAGCAATGACTTGAAAACTCTCCATGTCTGTTCATTTGAAACATTCTTTTTTTTTTTTTTCATAAATAAGACTTATCACAAAACAGATGTGATATGCTTTGATTCAAAACTCGTTTTGTTTTCCTTTAAACAGGATTTTATCTTATTTGTCAAGATGAAAGTTGGTTTGTTGAGGAGAAATGATAATGAAGATCAAGTAGATTTCAAATAACATTGGAGAAAACAATAGCCCAGGGCAATAATTTAAAAATGATTCGACAATGGGTTTCATGGCTCATCTTAAATTAAATCTTTATTATCAAACTCACCAGGATCATTTTTTCAAAAGATTTGTGATTTTACTTGTCTGCAAGATTTTGTTTCAAAATTATATAGTTATAAAAGGCAATAAATTTGTTTTCAGAGTAAAAGATCTATGGAAAAGATTCCCAACCTGTAGTGAATATAGATTTGTTCTGCCAGTTTCCTTCGATAAAAGTCACCACGGTCTCCTGGCATGCCCTGGTCCTCATGATTCCCCTAAAATGAGAGATCAGTTTCGTTCTGCTGTTTTTAATGCAGAGATTATGTGTGTGGAATGATATGTACATGGAACAAAAAAGAAGGGAGGGAGAAAGAGAGAAGTTGATTGGATGAGCAGATAGATCAATTGATAGATGAATAGGTAGAGAATTAGATAGAGAGACAAAAATGGAAGAAGAAATAGTGATGAATAATAAAAGTGGCTGACAGTCGAACATAAAAATAGGCATAAAACAAAACTGTGGAATATGAGACAGATTATCACTCAGAATGGCACACAGATCTACAGGTAGACAGATAAGGATAATTAATGAGTGAAAGAGAAGAGAGACAGTAAAGGTTGTGAAAAGCTCCATTTTGCAGCCTCATGTATACTTCAACAGGAAGGATTGGAAATTGTGAAAACGTTGATGTCCTAAGGTAGGGGTAGGGACTAGGCTGAAGACAAAGATGCTTATGAAGATACATATAACAATCCACATCAGATGAAAATAAGGAAGAAAGAGATAGTCAAAGTGATTGCTGGTGATAAGCATTCTGATGATGATTATTGTGATGATGTTTAAGCTGAAGCATTAAACTGTGTAATATCCCCAAGGTCTCTCCAATGTTCTTAACAAAAGTAATGATGATGATAATAATAAAAGATTATGGAAATGATGTAGGGGTGATCATAATGATGATGATGAGGAGTAGAAGAAGGACCCTGATGATGATGATAGTGGTGGGGGTGTTGGCGGGGGAGCTTGTGATGATGATGGCACTGAATCTGCCATAATATTGAACGTTTACAGAAAAAAAGCATTGGCGATACCGATCGACATAGAGAAAGCATTGGTAGTGAATGAATTAGGCCAAGGGAAAAACCATAGTAAAGTCTGTTTATAACAGTCTCACTCATCTTACTGTGAGGTAGATCAGTACATCATTCATGCAGCTAAGACGGTGGTGACGCGTCAGCATACGAGTGTTGTTCATTAGCAGGATAATTTTCTCGCATGCCTTCAGAGCCATTCGGTGAAGTGTGGTTACTGGCATCATGTGATCAGGGGAGAAACGAATGCACTCATTGTTTTTCTGAGGGGTGCTATTTCGTAAGAGCTGGTATTCAACATTTAGAGCCATCTTGTCAGTAGGTTGACACTGTAGATCATGAGAGGGAGATATATTTTACCTTCATTTTCTTGCCTTGATATTTAATGGGTAGGAAGTGATGATATTGGGAAAAGATTTTAAAAGTATAGATTTTCAATTGTTCACAAATTCTAAGCTGATCCATATTTCTAATCTACATTAAGGTAATACGGCAGTGTTGCAGTCCCGATTGGATGTAAACAAATCACGCCACAAATGTCCAGATTTTTATTAAAAATAGCCAAAACAAGTTCACTATTTTGTATGAAATACATCTACTGAAGGAGTTGCCTTTAGTTTTTTTGAAAGATAATAATTTGATTAGATCAGTGTCTTCATTTTAATGTGCAGTGAGAATCTGGCCAGTTTATTGTATCTACCAAGGCTGCACCGGGACCACAACACTGCAGTATTACCTCCTTTAACATCTAGACTAGATCTAGGTTTAGATTTAATAATAACTGATATAATCTACAGCTAGCTTATAGGGCCTATCTAGATCTAAATACATATATAGCGTGACATCTCAAGACTCCAGTTTAGAATTGTATAATTTACGTTACTTATCATCTGATTCAGGTCTAGATTTCTAAATCTATATTTTAGATATATTTTGCAAAAGGAAACAGCAGTCTTGGTAATAAAATCTTAGGATTTTTTTAAATCATAGTTATTTATAAATTTATTTAACCCAACGATTCATTTTTACACGATTCAGGGGAAAAGTGAAGCAAAACTTTCGATCTCGTCACGGCGTCTATGTTACCCTAGGCAGCAACCATAATATAATTCGTCTCTAAAAATGAAAGAGTTCTTCAAGCCAGGCCCATAAAATAATTCTTCGTTTTCGCGTTGTATGAGTTGTTTTTTTTTATCGTGGAGATTGACGTGATTTCGATATTCGGAAATATTTTATGTACATGAAAACTGTGGTTGCTCTTGACGAGCCAAACGCTTGCATTTCTTTTGAAAACTAAATCTTGCTAGTGATTAACTAGTTGTTTTTTTTATTTTTATTGCACAATTTAGTGCAGTATTCTTTGACTTATCTATGTATTAGCTCGATCTCACCCTTTCAGTTTTATAAAGAAAGTACAACCACACTCAAGAAAGACCTGTCCTCAACAGAAGATCCAAGTAAACAAGCACTGCCGAAGAAGAAACCAAGTTAATTTCATGCTTGTTGATCAAAGTATTGTACTTGTAACTTTTCGTAATCCTGATCACTTATTAGTATATTACTAACTCATTGTCTGTGTACCAGAAATTTGATAGGTAAGATGGCCGTGTGTTTGCACAAGCAAAAGGGAAAGCTCAAGAATAAATAAGGAGGGTAAAAACGGTTATAAATGTAATCCAATTGTTTGATTTCACTTCACAATAATCTATGCGTGTTCTTGAAAGTGCATGTAATTTCAAAAAAAAAAAGAAGAAGAAGAAGAATATCATTTTAAGTGTTGCTGGACAAATATGAAAGAAATTATTAATTGGCAAAACTGCGTCATGATTGATTATGATTGTGTGGTTTATGGAACTTTGTCCACTGTGGGGGCAGATGAGAGATAGCAAATCATGGATTCTTTGTTCTCAGCTAGCTAGAGTGTAGTTCGAACCAGCAGCGACATCACACTTATTCTATTTATAGAGTGCTCTCTCAAACTCTTGATTTACCATGTCAGGAATGAGAATGTATGCTCATTTACCTTTAAAACCTTTGTGATTACACCTAGCACTATAGGATCAGGGATAGAGTTGATTTATCTCTTGTCTAGTTCTCTCGCACAACAAATTGGGTCACTTAGATTTGCCGGTATGTCTGTCATTAATGTCCATAAACGTATTTGCAGATTTTGAGTTCAGTTTCATTATTTCTTTTAAATTTGTTCATATCTATAGTTCTCTTTATCAATTTTATGAAATGTTAAAATTAGTGGTGGTTGTCCAAACTAAAAGAATTGTATGCCATGTTGCAGATACATGACATTTCAAGGTTATCTAGACCAATGCATTTTCTTGAACTTTGTGAAAATTGCATGAAATTATCAGTATTCTCTGAGGTAATATTTAAATTAATTTTTAGTTCTTGTAAAATAATAACAACAGTTTCATCTCTTTCAAATATATTTTTCTTTAATTCAAATTTCCAACATGATTCATTAGCATTGGTTCTGATAATGAGATTGCTTAAAATTATCAAATTTTCAGATCAGAAATCTTCAGAACCATTAAGAAAGGTATTTTCTTGGTTAGTCTTTAATATATTTAGTGCCTTTAATTCTTGAACTGCAGCAGTTTAAAAGCCTACAGAAAATAGATTATATCCATGGAGCTCATAAAGTAGGGAGACAAAAGTATTTTGAGAATGTGGACTTCGAAACCAACTCCCCCCAGTAACAGCTCCTACCTTTTTCACATTATTAGGAAGTTATTTTAGGCCTTACTACTCATCAACAGTTCCTTCATCTTCCATATTCCAACTAAGAAGTAAGATTTAATAAGAAGCAACAAAATTCCAAGCACATACAAGGCTAAGAGTACTACATGGAGCTAATACAGTAGTAGTAGAATGATCACTTCTTTCACGCTTTGTTTATTCTTCTGTCTTTTACCTCGGCCATCATTGGTAAAGTCTTAGTTGAACAGGCTAATATTATTACTTGCAATTATTATAACACAATATTTTTCTTACTGCAGTTCATACTTAGAAAGGTGTTAAAGTTGCCCCTGCAAATTATATGTATTAATAATGCAGTAAACCTTGCATATAACGAGATACGCTCGGGTCTGACAGCATTTCCTCGTTGAACCCGAGGTCTCTTTAGATAAAAGGTAATTTTTAAATTGAAAAAAAAAAAATGTCTTCAAGGAGAGAACCTACCCAACGCTAAACTTAAATCAGTTACCTCCCTATATTGTTCAACCAAATGAACGGACCTGGCTAAGTGCTGAGGAAGAGAAGTTTTGTTTCGCATTTGTTTTTTAATTAATGTATATCTTCTTTAAAACACATTCATTTTTTACACTGCTCTGACTCTTCCTACCCCTTTTTTTCTCCTCCCCCCCTCTCCTCTCTGTCTCTACAACGCATTGTATTTCTCACACATACAGACTCTAGTCTCAGTCTCACCTTCATTAAAAAACATAACAAAAACAAACTAACTTGTTTCCTTCTTTGCTTAGATCTTCACGTCCTCTCTATGCCTCGCTCCTTCTCTCACTGTCTTTGCACATTTGTTACTCTCTGTCTCTCTCTCTCTCTGGTAATCAGATCTACATAACTGTTTTAATCTTGTGCATGCATCAGCACCATCTGTAGACAGATGGTACTAGCATGCATGCCCCCTTTCACTCTCCGGACCTTCCTAAATCCTAGATCTAACTGCGCACACAATAACTCACCTTTCTCTTCCTTTCACTGGCTCTCTACATTGCGGTGCTCACCCCCCTACCCCCTCTAACTCTTCTTTTTTTTTTTCCTGCCGAGATGCCTTGCACCTAGCAGTAGCACTAGGTCGGGAGTGCCCAGGTGGCTTGTTTTCTCCATCTCCTTGTCGTCCTACTGGCCCTTCCCTCCTCCTCGATACATCCGTCCGCGCGCGCACACACAGAATCTCCAATTGCACATGCTGGTAGAGGGTCTCTGCCCGTGGATCTAATTTTTATTGCCGCCCAGTCAAATAAAGAGTCCGACATTTTAGTGCATACGGTAACTTTTAAAGTGGTTTTTTTCTTCTATTGAGGCCAGTACCATCAGATGGTACTGATTGAGGTCCAATATGGCCTTTTTTCATCTCGCTCAACCCAAGGTTGGTAAATAAATGTGACACTCCTTGGATCCTAGGTTAATTTATTGAGGCAAAGACTTGAAAGTGGAAAAAAAAAACGGAACTTCGTCAATCCCTCGTTGAGCCCGAGGTCTCCTTGGGTCCCACTTTCGTTTAATTCCAGGTTCATTGTATCTCATTTACATTCTAAAAATTCTCTCACAGTAGGCGTTCTTAACTCGTATTAAACGGCGAGCTTGGAAGACTAGCCACTACTATCATATTTTGGTTCAGCCCAAGTTCAGTGAGTAATTGGAAAAGGGTAGCAATATTATGGGATTGGATTGATAACAAATCATTTTGGTTTAGCCATGAATTCTAGTTTAACAGTTGACTGGACTTCTTATTGCTGGTAGCAGAGGCTGCAGTAAAAAAAAAATAGAAACAAGCCAAGGTTAATTTTCAAAAACTATAAGAAAAACACAAACTATATACTTTGACAACAGTATGACCTCTTTATTAGACATCTCTTTCAGTTCAATGTCAAGAGATATTGGTCAGGCCAAAGCCTACCAGGTTCTTGATTTTACTTAAAATAACCAAAGCAGTAGACATATGAAATGGAAATTTAAAATTAAATACAAATAATATTTACATATATCTTTGAGTTCATGTAATATCTATCTCATATACATATATCTTAACAATTTATCCATGAACAACCAGAGACTAAAGTAAATACAATTATTAAATATTTACATATACTATGTCAGGATGATCCCTTTCCGAGTTTTACATTCATAAAAAAATTAACTTATAATACAAAATATAAATTACTTTTAGGTATTGCAATACGAGACCAGCTCCAAATATTCCATTAAGTTTCTTTCGTCATTCGAAAATTGGAGGGATTTTTTTCCCCATATTTTTGTTTTAACCGTTAAAGGGTTTTTTCACACCTTGATATTCGCCTTAGTTTCTTAGTATACTTTGATCAGAAATAATTTCTAGTTTCCTCAGCTATTCACAGAGATGAATATCTTAATCCCTTAACTGATTTTTTTATGCAATATTGACAAAATTGAAGACGATGTTCTTTCATACTTGTTTTCTCCAAATACTATACCATATCACGTATTACAAATACTTTAATAAACCAAATTGGACCATTTACAGAGCAGAAATGATTACATTTTGTAGCATAAAATTTGGATTGTTCTTTTTATGAGAAATGGAATATATTTCACAATTTCCATTCGATGCATGACTATTTAATAACATCTTAAGTGGTAACAAAAAATTAGATAGAAACAGAAAAATTATTCAATGTTCAACTTTCAGAACTGATTTGTCACCCTCCACCATCCATGCCATACTAGTGTCAGATCCTCCATATCGAGTAGAATATTACAAAAAGAAATACAAACAGGTTACTTTTGAAGACATAACAATGAGAGACACCTTTATCTTTGATTCTCAGAGATTAAAAAAAAATGGTAAGGCATTGTATTCTTTCTTTTTTTTTTTTTCATTATTGACAAATTCTGTAAGCAATTAACATACAGGCATTTAAGATTTTATTTAAAATATATAGTTTCTAATGTTTTGTCCAAGTAAACAGAAAATATCTAATTTGGAAAAAAGTTCCCATGAAAATGAAAAAGTTAAGATCAAAGAAAAAATTACAAATAGTAGGTGACATAAACACAAGCACATACAAACATCCATCATATTAGAATAATAAAAAGTAATTATCATAATAAAAAAAATATATATCACAGAGTGCTCAAGCCCTATCAGGTCTGGTGCCACAAGTAAGAGCTGGGTCAACAGCCCTATTTTATGGCTACAGAATACAGACAGATTCTAGGACAAGCAGTGTGTGGGTCCAGCTTAGATCTTGTGCTGGCCTGGCCTTTTCAGCCAAGGAGCCTCTTTAGGCCACAGGGCCAGTGAGGTATCTTAATGAAAATATGGAGGTAAAACAAAACACGGGAGGTTGGTGGATGCATATGGCTTGTAATGGCCAGCTAACACAGTCAACAGTATTTCCTGACAGATGTTAATACAGTATGCGTGACATACACTATCAAGTTTTGTAACAAATGCACATACTGACAAAAATAGCAAGAAGAAACAAATCATTTGTGAGATGACATCTAGCTACAAAAAACAACTCTGTGAAGTTCACAAGTATCTATGCGACTGGATTAATGCTAAATAAATGCCTTTCGCAGTTCTGTTGAGTTGAAAGTCTAAAAAAAGTAAAGCATACATTCAAATCAAGTTTCTTTGGTGCTGGTTGCCTAATTTGTACAAGGAAAACATACCTTTCTAAATTTGCAATTGTTAAAATACAAACAGAAACAAGCACTCAAGTTGAACGACTGAAAAATTTGCATTTCAAAAGGTCTTTATAACTTTTTATTTGAATGTAGCAATCTTCCATTTTCAAATGAGCCGAGCTAAATTTCTTTTTAGAGGATAAAAATCTGTTATAACTTTGCCATCTAAAATCTAAATACTAACAAGTTGTTCATAGCACAAGCAAAAACTTCTCACCAACAAATGCAGAATATTATTTTGCAACCCTTCCCTAATAGAACCTGGATCCAGAGATCAATCCATCCCTCCCTCCCAATGCTGCTTTTGTGCCCATGGAGCAGTTCCTGTCCCTCCCCCTGCGCTGTCCCAACCCATCATCCAAGAAGCTGGGGTGCTTCAGAGAGCCGCAGACTTCAGTCAAACCAAGCAGGCGGCTGAAAAAAATAAAAAAGACAACAAGATGTAATAAAGCAAAATTACAAATAAGGATAAAGATTTAATGGCCAAAACGGTTTACAAATAAAAAACACTTGTGTTTGTAATAGAAGAGTTATGCTTTAGGCTGGACAGTGCAATATGGATGTTACAGTAAAACATGACTTTTGAGGAAATTTGAATTCAAGAAGAAAAATTCTGATGTAGGCAAATTCTTACAATACAGATACAAAAGGGAATAACGATAAAAAATGTTCATGGCTTAACTCATAACTTCACTCACATATTTATAAAATTAATGTGACAAATGAACTTTGAGATTGACTGTCTTTGGTCCAATTTTTTATTGTTTTTCTTCATTTTAGTATTAAGTTCTTTTGCGTTTTTTTTTTTTAATTGAAAATTTTAAGTAGGACGGACAGAAAGATGTGCCCCTTCCTACTCCACATTTTCCCATGTGCTTGGGGAATCACATCTTGTGGTTGTCTTTCTGTATAGGTTTGAAGAAAGCTTTTATGTTTGATTACTTTTTTGTTTTTATTTCGAGATTATCTTGCCAAGTCTTCTATTTATGTTATTCATCAGTTGTATTCTTGTGTTGCTATAGAAAAAGCTTGAATGCATTGTTTAAGATATTCTCTGCAACTGTGTTGGAGACATTGGCTTGCTCATTTCCATTCCCAGTGTCTCTCTCTTTTGTCCTCTTCCTCCAGAGTGGATGCAGGCACGAGTTTTGTTTCGCATGCCGCAATCAGTTTCAGTTCTCTAATGCACAAATGTCATTGTCTATCTCAACATACTCTCGAAGAGTTTGAGTGACACTGAGAGCCTTGCACTTGTTTAAACAGATGTGTCACTTCTTGATTCTCTGTGCAGTCTGGAGAAGACGGGCCATAGTTGATTTTTTCGCCTGTCTAAACCATAACTATACCGTATGAATAATGATGTGAATGTGGTGCCTGTATATGCCTACACATCATTGATTAGGAATGAATCTGAAATCACAAAAGACATCCCCTCCTCTCTTTTACTTCTTGACCAAGCTAGGCCTAAGACATAGACGAAACAAACGGTCGAGGCCTGGCTCACATAAAGCCTATCTCCGCACCATCTGTATCAGCTGCCTGCTCCACTTCACTCACTGCTACACTGGTAAATCACAACACTGCCCCATTGACTGCCTGTTTGAAGCTTCAATGACCTTCTCATCCTCTTCACCCAGGTACTAGTAGAACCCACTCAATCTTTCTCGCTGTAACCTATTCCCCTAACTTGCTAAATATCTCTTGTTGTATTTTCTTCCCTTAGGTACAAGTAGAACTCTCTAAGTCTTTCTCAACTGAGAACTTGCTCAGACTCTCCAGCTGTATCCAAGTTCAGGCCTTTCCTCATCCCATAAAAGTTATAAAACCCAAGCTCTGGTAATAAAATTTACACAGTAAAAAAAGCAGAATCCAGGTAAAGTCCCGCTATAGTCAGTTCTACTGTAATCTGTTTTTTATAATTATTACGATCTGCATAAAGCAAGGGCATTTCTCTGAAAATATAAGAATAATTTCAGCCAAAATATATGTATAAACTGACATGTTTGATTTGCAAACCACAGAGGTGGAACACAGGTTGAAAAAAAAAACTGAACTTTTTCTGTGTTGACTAATCAACCATCCAAAGTAAGCATACATGTAATGGGTACACATACCCCAGAGACTTTACATTTCAGAGCTTTGATTGACCCAAGTTTACTGGTCTTTAAAAAAATGGGAATTTTTTAAAACCCGAGTCAGCTCCACCCTGAAATTTTTCTTTTAGCAATTAACCTGGATAAAACCAGTATATTCAAACAAAAAAGGTTTTTGAAGTCTCTATAACTTTGGTTTAACGAAATCACTGTATAATGATGAAGGCACAGAAGATATTTATGTTTTTGTTTTGTTTTGTTTTTTTTACAAAATTAATCATGCTCTACTTTTGCCTTCAATCTGCTGTTGCATAGATAACATTTACTACAAAAACCAGGTCATGATGAAAAAAGCTATTTTACGCTTTGTCTATTTGAGTTTATACAATGAAATATGTACTTACACATGATGCTACTGACTTCTTTTTTACTGCATTACAAAAAAATAATTGTATGTCTTGTAAGAGTGTCAAGATTTCTTTTTAAAAAAAAACCTGCTTGATTTTTTTTGCATTACACAAGCCATTAGATTAGCATGCAAAGTGCAAGTTCAACTCACTCTTCCACATCTTTGCCATGCAAACAGTGGGTCCGATGAAAAAATTTCATATCCATATTACTGAATTTGTAAGGCAATAAACCAACTCACAAAATATGTTGAGACTTTTTATTTTGAAAAATTTTTCCCTATAGCCCCAGAGGAGGAAAAGATTGTGTTTTCTGCTGTCATCTGGTCGAGACAAGCTCTTCACCTGTTAGCAAATGTCCTTTCTTACCTGGATGAATGATTTCAAACACCATAGTTGGCAATGAGACGTTCCTTCAACGGCTGTGGAAACTGGTCAGAGAATTTAGTCCAGTTTTCTTCACCAACTTGAGACTTGAAACCATGAAGAATCTAAGAGGCACAGAAAAAAAAAATCGAAGATGGAGATTTGTTAAGTTTCTGTTTTAAACAGCCTTTTAAGGTAAACATGGCATTGTTAAAAGAAAGAGGCAGTTAAAAGTTTATATCTGTTCATACACATAAAAATTTAACCCACTTGAAATAGTGCCATTTGCCTAATAAAAAGAAACAATCTTCGATGCCTTAATTATGAAAAGGCTTAAGCCCAAAAATCTTGCTAGCTTATGAACATTACATAGATAATAAATCAGATGATGATTTGGAGGCTAAACCTAGAGTTCGAAAAGTTCACCATGTAGCCTTAATGCACAGAAAAACAATGATATTGGAAGGGATAGTGGCTGGTGGATAAGACATTCAAGGAATGGGCATTGCCCTTCATAGACCATTTATAACAGAAATCAGTGGAGGATTTCTCTAAGATTTCAAAATGGTCTCTTCATGTACAGACTTTCCCTGCCTCATTTCTGACATAGCTAGTCTTTGTCCAAAAATATGCTGTGAATACCAATAGGTCAAGTCAAAAAAAATTTGTTAGATAGCTAGGTAAATTTATAAGACTAAGTTTGCTTACACCTTATGATGACCATAGATCCTAATAAATCAGTTTTGGTAAGGCACATACTTCCAGCAAAAGTTTCTCATCAACCAAATTGCTCTTTGTAATATACCCTTTTCTAGATACCGAAGAAATACCTTGAAAAACATCTCTTTGAGGTCTGGTTTTGGGTGAGACCAAGACGCCACTGCATCACAGAAAAAGATGAAGTCTTGTACAACACCTCCAGGATTTACGCCAATCATAAGGCAAACACCTCTGAATGCCGAATCTTTCTCTTCATTATCACGGATGTTGCGAAGTGATGTACACCTATAAAATAATATTAAAAATTTTGAAGAACAGAGGGAAAAAATTATCAAAAATACTGGGCAATAATTCCTGAGCTTGTAAAAGAACAGTGCTTATCTACACAAAAAAACATTGACTGTCTGGTTCTCGGTATGTGTCCTCCAAATACTATAGCTTAAAAAGTTAAGAAATTATAAGGCTAATATATTGATGTTTACATTGTTCAAGTGTGTATTTTTTTTTAAAAAAAAAAAAAAAGAAAAAGAAAGACAAAGTAAAATGAATAAAGGACAAAGAAGAAACATAAAAACAAATAAGGCACCCAGGGGAAATGAGTAAAAATAAAATTTTAATGAAATAAAAAAGGGACTATGGTTATATGAACAAAAAATTACAACAGATGACAATTTTTCTACAAAAAAAAAAAGCTTCTATATTTTCATTGGTTTATTTTTTTTACATAGGTATAAAGAGAAAACTATGTTAAAGGGAAAAAAAAACTTAGGTTTTACCATAGAAAATTAACAAGAAGGTTGAACAAAATGAAAATATGCCAAAGAAAAAAAAGAAAAAAAGTTACCATTGTCTGATAAACTGTTGTAAAAGTGGGGCCACGTCTTGGGGGCAAACTAAGCCCAGTCTCCCAATAGTTATGGCTATGTAACCACGACGAGGACATGATGACAGAACGCACGCACGCACGAAGAAGGCAAATATAATGGGAAGAAAGAACATTCAACAATAAACAATACATACATTAAAACAGTACCAAATTAATTTTGACACAAGATGAACATTTTACTTATATATTAAAAAAAAAAAGGAAAAGGAAAAGAAGTTTAAAAAAAAAAAAAGAAGAAAGAAAGAAAAAAAAATATAAAAAAATATAAAAGTATCAGTATTAATAGCATAAAGAATAACATAAAATGAAGCTTACATTACATTGAAGACCATCACATGGCACAAATCTAACAACACTTTTGAAAGAAAAAACATTCAGGAAGAACCAATGGACTTTCTGAGTGAGACCATACTGAAAGATGCAAATAGATTTTAAAGGCCCTTTAGCATACACCCTGAAATAAAAATAAATTTGTTAGTCTGAATATCTCGGATTGTATTGGATTGTTGCTGCCATAAAGTTTTCAGAGAATCACCAAGACCTGAATTCAACATTTTTTATTCTTTAAAGTGAATTTTTATAAGGAAAAAAAAAAGATTTTACAATGAAAGGAGAGCTATCTACCTGTGATTTATATGTTATCCTTTCTACATCAATGAAACAAACAAAAAAAATAGCCAAAACATGTTTCTCTTTCAACCAGTCAACATCAGTCATTTCTCCATATTTTAAAGATGATAAATTTTTGAAGAGGAATTTTTTTGGATTTAGTCTACGATTTTCCATTGTTACAATTTTATGTTTTGGAAAAATATTTAATAAAAATTTTAAAAAAAGGGGGGGAGAAATTTCTAAAATCTCTTTGACACAAATTTATCACATTAAGCTCATTTAGACTGGAAACAAGATACCTGTAAAGATGCATTGAAAGATGAAAAAAAAGGTAAAATTCATCATAAGATTTTGAAGGAGAAAAAAAAGGTTATAAACAAAAATTTCATATGTAAGAGAATCAGTTTCATTTTCTCTCTCCACTCAGAATCTAACAGTATATGTTTAAGTGTAGACATCTGGTTCAACCTTGCTCTTCTCCGAACAATATTTTATCAGAACAACTGCTCGACTAAAATTTTAGTTAAGTTCAGATTTAGAAATTCTGCACTAGTATTTTGGATTTAGTGGGAGGGGGGAGGGGGGGAGAGATTAATGCATTAATTACTTCAAGCATTGAAGTTTTCCAGCAGACAATTTCACAGCGGTAATATAGTCTTATTTTCAACAAAAAAAAATTTTTTTAATTAAGCTAAATGGCTGTATTTTCAATTAAGTTAATTTGATCATCGTAGTAGAGTGGAACATTTTATGTTTATGTCCAGAAACTGCAAATATGTTTCCTGTGCTGTAAGAATTTATACATGTTAACATTCCACAATAAAACACTATTACATTGATGCATTTGGATATCAGAATAAATCTTTGGCGGCCATGGAGATTTCCATTAACCAGGTTGTATACATTATGTACAGAGTTGCGGATTAGATCATTTTTTTTAAATGGTTATTTTCTTGGTTGATTTATTCCAATGTGACTTACTGCATATGTGTCAGATCTAACTTATCAGATGTGCTTTAAATTCATACAGGTAACATTGGAGAATATGAACTAAAAATTCAAATCGTAAAATTATTCATGTAGAAATAAAGTAAAGTATATTTGTCTTTATTTATGTCCACCTCAATGTAAATAAGATCGAACATGACCCTGTTAGAAATGGTCTGCATTGGCAGGAGCTTGTCTGACATGCTAAACATTAGCCACCATTTTTCTTGCCGTTGAATGAGTAACAGGAAACTTGTTGGCATATACACTTGTGAGAAAAGTAGGGCTCTAATATACATATAGACAAAGAACATCCAAACAAATCATTACTTTTATGTAAAGCTGCCCTTGTGCAAGTTGAAATTTATTCTGTTGCTGGAAAGTGAAAAAATCTCCAATAAACCATTTTAATGGCCCCACTGTGTCATTGCAAATTTGTTGCATCAAGATGTAATACATGAAATTGGTGGTAAGAAACAATATAGACTGAATACAACGCAATGTTTTAGTCAAATTTTAACAAACCATTGATTACATGCTAGAGTTAAGACAGTTCATTCATCACCTGCGTGTAAGTTCAAACCTTCTATTCAACATAGAAATGGGATTAAAGCAGAGCTGTACCAAAAAAAAAAATCCCCTTGCCTATACTGAAAAAAAGAAAAGACATTCAAGCTAATTAAAAAAAAAAAGATACATATATCACGTAAAGGAGAAGCTGACAAACCTGTCTACTTATAAGCACTTGAGACAGTTATGCCCAAAAACTTCACTTTGCTTTTTTTTTTCTTTTCTTTCTTTTCATTCACAAAAAAGGTTTAATTGAGGAAAAAAAAAATAAAATAAAATTTGAAAATAATCTTCCAGACAGCAAGAGAACTTGAAACAAATGCTGTGAAGAAGTTGAAAAAAATATTTGTACAAAATAGGCTACCCACCTGTATTTTCCAACAAAGTCTTAGGAGTGTTTGACCGATTAATGATGTCAATCAACTGGTTGAGCACCATGCAAACGAAAGGCTGCATGTCAGCTCCTGAGAAGGGATTGAAAAAAATTGTAGAATAATAAGTTTGTTTTATACACAAGGAATTCATATTTTCCTTAACTCAATCCCACCCACCTAATAACTCCAGCTTAGGTAAAGCCCTACTCTAAGAGAAGGGACGTAACTCCGTACAAAAAATAGATCTATACATTTAAAAAAATATTAGTCAAAAAAACAAGATAAAACTATGAAATAAATTGTAAAAAAAAACCGAGATATTGAATTTTTCATAAAGCTAGGTTTCATGATAGTAAGCCAATTTTTTATGACTTCTCCTTCACTTCAGGCTGACTCCACCACAATTTCATTTTCTCACCATCAACATCCCCTTCACCACCATCTCAACATAACAATCTGACTCCCGATGTCAAATAGACAAAGGTCATTACTTTATGCTGATTGTAGGGATAACCATGCAGATAACCAAAATAAATGGTTTCTATAGCATCACTATGATTTTAGTGATCATCTATCCTAATTCAAAGTTTAGATCTAGCCTAGGACTTAAAATTGCGGACAGACAAGGTCAATTTCGAACCGCATTTTTAGATATAAATTTAGCCAGAAAACGAAACTAAACTAACCAAAACAAAGTCTAAACTGTCCTCTAAACGTAAATGAGGTTTGCACGAGATTTCCGGTAGTTATAAGGAAAGAAAGTAGACACTCAGAAAGTGAAAGTAAACGGGTGATGACGGGCGATATAGGTACACAATATGGTGGTCCATACGGGCGATGGCGGGCGGTATAGGTGGGATTGAGTTAAAATAGAAACAACATTTTTCAAGATCTCCTTTACTAACATAGTTCTTATCTTAAGCAAGTGCAGACATGACAAGGAAATTCTTTAATTTGTCTGGATCTGGCAAATTTAGCAAAGGAAATTACAATACAAGCCTGGTTAAGACCATATCTTTGAAAGAACAAAATAAATATGAAAGGCAAAAAACAAAAACTCACCCATTTTTATTGATATCTCTCCAATAGCCCATGTAGCATTATTGCAAACAGAGATGAACTCGGGATTTAAATTAGCACCCAAAATTGGCATAAAGTTAGCTGAGGAATAATAAAAAAAAAAAAAAAATCACTTTAGATTGACTGAAAAGCAACATAAGGAATATGTTTTCTGATAATCAAAAGAATAAATTCTTATCATCTTAGATGAAAATGTTGGATCAGACAGTACGAATACAAGCAAGTATCATATGAAGTCATTGCTGATATGATCATCATATCCAACCATAAAAATGTAAAATAATCCCTGGAGCAATAAAGAGAAGTTTCAAATGTTACGTTCAAGGGCAAAAATGATATAAATTGCATATCTAGACACACATTTACTCACAGATGCAAGGACGGACATGCTGAAAACATGCTTTTGTCAGGTCGCCAAGCAATGCAAATGAGCTTTGTCTAACTTCAGGCATCGGATCCTGTGGGTAATGCATTTCAAAGAACTGTTAAATTACTTCTGTATATATCAAAGTAAACCAAAAGTATCTCAGAAATAAAATAAACAAACTTGCCATGACAGTTATTGCAACTCTACAATCTGATAATTTAATTTGCAGAAGACTAAAGTAAAGTCTACTTCCCAATAATTCATGGGAGTTGCAAATACTGCTCCCGGTAAGTTTTTTCAGTTTAATAAATTTCTATCCCCTTTGCCAAATAGTTTTGACTAAAGTAGCATATAAAAGTCTTGCTCAGTGAAAATCATACAAGAGTGCAAATTGATGGGGATACTTTGAAAATTAAATGTTTACAATGAGTATCAATATGTTTTGATGACGAAACATAAGACTGTTGTTGCCATTTATCTAATGACCACAACAGTATTATTTTAGTAAATTTAGTTTTCTTTCAAAGAACACAAAAATACAGATGTGCATTATATTACCAGCTATGAGTAAATATTTCAGTCACTTCTGTATGTATTTGTTGAACGGAAAGGAAACGGCTCTTTTGGATAAGAATTCTTTTTTTTTTTTCAAACTCATGAATGATGGTTGTTCGTTCCACTTGTCTTTTGACCTATGATAAACAATATAAAAAAAAAATAGGTGAAAGTTTTTCAAGCACCTCACCTGCATACACTGGTAAAGCAATTTGAGAATAGAGCTGTTGGCTACTAAGTCCTCAATGTGACCCTCTAGACCCTCAGCAAGTCCAGAAAGAAGATCCAAGGCAACAATCATAAAATCTTTGTCTGGAGGGTCATACTGATCAGGTTGTGACATGTTAGCCTAAACAAAGAAATAACAAAGAAAAACAATGTCAAACTCAAGGCTGTCTCAGAAATTGTCTTAGCCTATTGTTGCTTACTTTATTCTCTGTAAACTCTCTATCAGCTTTACAAAGGTTAATCTATCCTTTCTTTGTGCACATTCTGAACTCTGTAATTTAAAACTTTTTAATGTACATTATTTTTAAACAATTGCTTTCAGCAATTTTCACAAAATGTTCTAATTAATTTTCAAATATTTTCAGCTCCTAGGCTATTTGAGCAGAGGTGCCTACCCCAACCTGTGCCTTTCAGGGAAACCACCCACCAAAATCAGAAAATTTCGAGCAATGTCAGGAACAAATCGCGACTATGCGAATTTTTTAAAAAACCACATCAGTTTTTGCTAATTTCACTTAAAGCACTGATAAAATCAACCATACAACTGTTGGAAACAAACAAGCTTGGACTAAAGTATAAAAGGAATAATAATACCAGGGATGAGAATTGGACACACAATTTTTTACTGAACTTTTTAAAATCAGTCACTGCTAACGGCCTAAGCAGGAGCATTCTGTCTCTCTATCCCCCCCTTTCTTTACATTTAAACAAAATTAGATTGTCCAAAGAGCCATGGTTATGGAGCTTTTTTTTTTTTTTCTCATTTAGCTCCTTTTTTGTGCTCAGACTAAGTAAGAGTTTGAATGACCTGATATAGCTCATCTTCCACCCTTACTGTGCCCCCCAAATGTTAGTTGTTACTGCTTTCTGTACATGTATTTTATCAACTGAGCCGCCATAAAAGCTTACTCATCAGAGTATACAGTAAGTCCTATATTCTGGCTTAAGGTATTGAGCGCTGCTCTCCTGATCTTTATCTTTTCTTTTCAAGAGACATTTGAGCTGAATATGATAAATATCGATTAGGTCTTGAACGTCTCACTAGGCCCCTCAAAGAAAATAACAATCTAACATTTAGTTCTAGACTTAATTTACCTTAGAATGAAATCACCTTCTTTTTTTTTTTTTCTGAGCAAAAAAATAAAAAAAAATTTGTATAAAATGAAAACCAGGGATAAGATCTAGATCTAAAAAGAGTATAATGATACTCTCATGTCACACCCGGTTTTGATTGTCTATCTAGATCTAGCTCTAGTATTTCCCATTCGATCTTAATACTCGACAACATTAGAAGGGATCTTGACAAAAAGAAACTGCATAGTCGCATTAAATATTGTCAGATGAAGAAATCAGAATGATTCTTTGTTGGACGGTAAAGTAAACAAATAGAACAACTCGATGGGACCGATGTGATGGACAGTTTCAACTATAATACAAATCTTGATATTGGAATCGAAAATATAAATAATAAACATACGATATCAATATAATACATATATCGCCCAGTTTTATACCTTCGCAGAGGTTCGTTTAAGTTGACGGAAAACTTTTGTTGTCGTAGAATTCTATTTTCAATATTTGTTTTTTCGTAAGATTCCTGGGTCACGCAAATAATTCCGAAACAAAAACGAAAACATCCCATTATAATTGTTTACTTTAGGTCAGTTTAAATGCTGAAACAAAACGAAAAAATATGGGATTTTGCGGGCAAATCCGGGTTTCCAGGATACAACAACAAATCCGGGACTTTCCTAGATTTTCCGGGACCATAGGCACCTCTGTTTGAGTGTGCCTTGCTGAAGACGGACTGAGAAATTTAAACAAGGACAAATTATTGTACTGAATAAAAATTAAAAAGTTCAAATATTTTTGTAATCCTATTGTCAATTAATAACAGCCAATTAATTGGAAAGATCATTCAGTTCATACGGTTTTGTATGTTTAAACTAGTTGTGAAAATACATTTTTAAATTGTCTTCATGCACTTTACGTCTGTGATTTGTACTGCCTTAACTTCCAGAGGGCTAAGAAAGACAGACTGGTATGGGAAGGCTGTGTTAATGTTCTTTCTTTTTCCGACACTGGGCAGCACTTTTTGTCTATCCAGATGCGATTGAAGAAAGAAGCTATAAGAAATACTTGATAGATAAATCTCTCAAACACCATTGATCACGGACATTTCTGTTGCTTCGGGAGCTCTACATCCAGATATTTTGAAAAGACTTACAAAATTAAGAAGACTTTAGACTTACAAAGTTTTGTGTCAGTGTCTGATCCACAAGACATACACATCTCTGATAGACAGGCTGACAGTAAGGTAAAAATCCAGACTGGAGGGCAGTAGCAACACTTGACAAGCACTGAAAAGGAACAAGATGTAACAGAGCTTTACCAATTTGAGCTGAGGACTGACACTTTATGAATATGGTGATAGTTGAGTTACAAAATATAAATAAAAGGATACAGAGAGAGGATAACTAGCATTATAGATTTGTTTTATTTTCTCCATTTTGATGCATGTCAATGCCCACTTGTATATATGTAGTAATGAGCAAATTCTTGATACTACTAGAAGAACAAAGTAATCCATTCGTAGCTTGCCAAATAAGTTTGGATTGAAGAAGAAAACAAAAGGCTTAAAATTTGTACTACTTCAGTCATTATCATCAAATTTTTTATTTCATTAAATTTTTTTATAATCCTACAATATTCTTGGACAAAAAAATGGAAAAATAATTATGTATGAACTCTTTAATAATACAATAAATATGTGCCAAAGCAAACATTTTACAAATATCCACTTTCCCATTTACAAGTGAAAGGTGCTATAAAAAGTTTTTAATAAGGTAATTCATATTTTCAATTATTTAAATCAATTAATAACTCAACCCCACCTGAATAAATCCAGCTTAGGTAAAGCCCTGACCCTAAGAGAAGGGACGTAACTCCGTACAAAAAATAGATCTCTATTCATTAAAAAAAATATTAGTCAAACAAAACATGATAAAATAAATTGTAAAAAAAACTAGAGGTGTTGAATTTTTCATAAAGCAAGGTTTCATGATAGTAAACCAATTTTTTAAGACTTCTCCTTCACTTCAGGCTGACCCTACCACCTTTTCTTTTATTCACCATCAACATCCCTATATGAGTCCCGATTTCAAATGGTAATTTGTCATTATTTTATGCTGATTGATAGGGATAACCTAAATAATGGTTTCTATAGCATCCATGAGATGATTTTTGTGATCATCCATCCTAATTCAGTTTAGATCTAGCCTAGGCATTGAAATCGCGGACAGACACGTTCAATTTCAAACAGCATTTTTAGATTTAAATTTAGCCCGAAAACGAAACTAAACTTGCCAAAACAAAGTCTAAAGTGTCCTCTAAAGGTAAATGAGGTTTGCACGAGATTTCCGGTTGTTATAAGGAAAGAATGTAGACACTCAGAAAGTGAAAGTAAACGAGCGATGATGGGCGATATAGTGGTCCATACGGGCGACGGCGGGCCATATAGGTGGGGTTGAGTTGACTTTAAGAATTCATGAATTAAACATTCCACTCTCAACAAATTTGAAAAACAAATGGCAAGGACAAAAATTTTAATCTATATATTCAATGTGCATGGTCTAAAGGTATACAATTGTTCCACTAATATACCTCTAATAGAGGGAAAAGATCTTTGTCCTCATCCTTTAGCAAATTCCATTTTTCAATGAGGGGAGGCATCAACATATTAACATATTCCTGAAAATTTAACAAGTATAAGAACATAGGTATTTATCTTTGCTTCAAAAAAAAAATACTCTACAACTTTTTTTCGCACTTTGTAAACCTGCATTATATATAGCTAAAAAGACTGCTTAATGCATCTCATTTCAGCTCTCACAATCATGACCATCCAGCTTTGTAATGTTTTTGTGATTTACAAGTGTTAAATTGAAAGGATTAACAAAAGGTTTCATAAATATCTTTTTGAATTTAACTAAATACTCAATGATGAATAGTCAGATAAAAAATTTCACCATCCAATCTGGGTTTAGAAAAATAGGCATGTGCAACCTATAAGGATAAAATAGCTGCTGACAAACGTTAAATAGATGCACTATGCAACATAGAAATAATTTTTATTTGTTGAATTATGACAGGCTTAGTAGAGAGATAATACATTAGAAATTGGAAATAGACATAAAAACAAGGGTTGTCCCTTACTTAAAAAAAAATTTTTTTTTAAAGGTGAAACGTTTCCTATATGATCAAAACTTGTGAGTGTTACTACTATATTATTAGGTTGTACAACTAAGCCTTTTCTGTCGCTACCTGAGACGAGTCTTCAGTATAGCAATGAAATTTTTTAAAATGGACAGCATCTTACATCAATCACGTAATGACAATAATCTATCAAAATCAATATGAAGCCCACTAAAATGATTTCACATTTTGAGAAAATGCAAAGAGATCCAGAGGTAAGAAGGATAACCTTGCAAAACTTTGTTCTTTGTTTTTGCCTGCTTACAATACTGTAATCTCAAACTTATGCCCCATGCCCCTGTCAAATTAAAAAAAGAGAGGTTGGCAACTAGAAAACAGCATCTGAGAAGAGCCTGATTTAGCAATCTATTAGTTTTTATAGAGTGCCAAAGACATTTAGAATGTTCAATAGGGCCCCATAGTAGTATTGCATCTTCAGATGGAGATGTTTAACTCTTAAAAAAAATTAGTTATTATTGGGAATAAAAAGGGGCAACTTACCGGTTTATTCAAATGGTGTCCAACAGAATCAGCAAGTGTTCCAATTGCATCATAGAGAATAAGTAAGTTTTTGTGCTAATAAGAGGATGAATAAAAAGGAGAGAGAATTAATACCAACTCATGCTTAAGGTAAACTACCTTTTGTAAAAAGTAACTAACTGGGCTGAACAACACATTTTTGACATTTTAAAAAATTGATATGTTTTCAAAATGTCTTGATGAAACGTGCTCACATTTTACTTTAGCATGCACAGAACAAATAATAGCTATCATAAATTTCACATGGATTTGGTTTTTGGAAACAAAAAAAAATTATGTGGGCTAAAATTTAGTTCTAACCGACTCCATTTTTATCTTAATTCCGTCAACTAAATTGTACCAATCATAGGGAGAAATATAATGGTCAATCACAGTGATCTGCCAATGTATCAGCAAATTCATAGATTTGTGCAAGTTGAAGAAGCCTTTCGGCAAAATGAAAGCAAAAGTAAACTAGGAAAAATTCTAGTGTTCTCTGCATGCCCTGATTGATATGTTATGTTAATGTAGATGTACACAGAAAGTATCTTTTCAAGTGATCTATCTTAAGTGAGGAGGGAGCTGCATGCTTTTTATGACTTGAGGCTTACCTGGTACTTTCCAAATGCAAAGACCAATGTTTCCAGGATGAAGGCCAAGTATGGGACAAGTTCTGTGCAAGCCTCCTCTTCAAGTGTGGCAAAAGCAGAACATGCAGCCTCTTGTACTCTTTTATTTCCATCTAGCACACGCTTAAGCAACTGTTCAATGAGCAAAATTTGTTTTAAGCTTACTCTTTAAAAAAAAATATTTTTTAATCTCTCAGATAAAATATCAAGTAACTCATATTATTACTGTGAAGTAATGTCTCTTTGTTTAACACCTCCAGGTTCATAATCTTAACTAAAAAACATGTCAAAAGACCAGCTTAAAGAAAGAAAAGTACTGTCTCTAAACTCTGTTCATTTATCTAAAGAGTTCAGAGCTTCCATTCTTATCTGTCACTGTTACAGGTGAGGAGAGAGACAAGGAACATTTTTGTTTGTGGTGAGTGGGACGGATGCATGCCCATATTGACGTAAAAGGGGTCACACCATCTGCCATCACTATCATATATCAAATCAGGATACATTGGTCTACCAGGGAAATCATCAGGTAAACAAAGCTTTGAGTAACACACAGAGATTTGACTCCCATGTGCTGGGCAGAGGAATATCTAACTACACAGTTTGAATTATAAAGAACAGCAATATTCAGAGAGTATGCAATCATCGTAAGATGGTTAGAGCAGATAGCCTGTTTTATCTCTAGCTTACTTTATGCATATAAGTGAATAAGCTCTTCTTTGGTGAGCACCTACTGAGGGCAAATAAAGGAGGTGAGAAGCTTCCTTAGCGTAAAGAATGTTGATTGGCCTCCATTTAAAAAGAAAGAAAAAAATTTTTGCATCCAGACCTGCCACTCTCCTGGGAAAGAAATTCTGAATGATTCTGTCAAAAAATTTGAATTTGCCAAAAAAAAAAATTCTGAATGACTCGCTTTATTTTGACCTTCTAAAGCATACATTAAAAAAAAAAGAAGAAGAAAAAACACAAAACACATGTAATGCAGCCTTTGGTGAGTATTCACTCATTATTTTAGCTCTGAACTCTGATAAAAACTAGGAGTAAATTTACTCCCTGCTGAAAGGGTTAAAAATGACACATTTGATGTTCTTTTCTGATTTTAGATAATTTTTCTACATGATGTATAAGCTTTTGTCACACTTGACTCAGAAAATTAAAAATCTTATGAATTTTGCTGGATCCAGCTATTGAAAACTTAACCAGATATTTCACAGGGAGCAAATTGATAATTTGCTGGAAAGTTGGAATATTTTATTTTATAAACAATCTAAAGAGTGTAATCCACTCTATTGTTTGATCTCTTCATTGAGAAACAGGCCAATCTAAGTACAAAAATAACGTTGAGACTAGTTGAGCAGGATTTACATGGTCGTAGATCTAGATCTAGATCTAAGTTCTACATTGGATAAAATGATCAAAATCATAGATCTTGTGTAGATTGTACAGTTTGCATCTGGATGAAGCTTCTTAGGCCTATTATCAGATCTAGATCTATCTATATCTAGATTTAACTTTTCACAGACGTACGATTATTGAGTCTCACATCATTTAATCTAGATGCAGTCTAGTTGTATTTAGGATTTCTCAATCGATCTTGATAACTGATAAGATCTAGATGAAAAAAGCGCTGTCCTGTAGCAGAAATTACTCTTAGAAGATAAAATAAGAATAATCCTTTGTTGGAAATACCAGTGAAGTCTGGATGTGAAGATAGAGAGAAGGTATGTAGACAAATAAACGATAAAGTATACAACTTGGCAGAATAAAAAATTCTGGCGGGTTACAACTGAAATAATATAAATTTCAATACAGCATTTGATAATGCATAATAAAAACAATATCGATGTATTAAAACTATATCGTCCATATTTATTCTTTTGTGCAGGCTGTCTGGTTATCTTGTAGGTCTAATTAAAAAGAAAAAAATGAAAAGGTCTATAATCATGGAGGTGAAAAATTTGTCGGAAAAAAATCGGAATATTTCCTAAATATTCGGAAAATCAGCAAACGGACCAAATTTCCATTAAAAAATCGGAATGATCCCGATTAAATCGATATGAATGGCAGGTCTGTAGCATTTGTTCTGTTTAAGAAGCCATTTTATTTGCCTATAAAGGGTCATGTTTTTTAGGCTGAGACTGCTAACTGAGATAATGAACACAAAAATAAAAACTAAATTGTGTTACTTCAAATTCATAAATAAAAAAAAGTGTGCATAGACATTTTAATAATTTAATCTCATTTGTTTAAGAAATAAAAAAAAGGAACAATAACGTTAATAAAAATCCATTTTTAAAAATCCTCATTTAATGTTTTGCTTACATCAACAAATGACCCTAGTTCATATAAAATACACATGATAATCTTATTTTCAAAATCTTAATGACTTACCTCTGTCATTAGAGGTTTAAGAAAGTTGTCATGAGGCTGTCCAACCACCCAATGTGCGTAGCGGCTCAGTGTCCAACATGTGATGGATCGCACCAACGCTTTTTTGTCCCCAAGACAGCTTATGAGATAGGGGATAAGTTCAGGCAAGTGAGGCACCATGCCACTCATGCATCCTTCTGCAATGGCACCCAAGACAAGAATTCCAGACTCCTTAACCTCCCACACATTATGAAACAAGGTCTCCTTCAAAATGGGCAAAAGGATGGGCAGTATTTCTTCATGAAACACATTAGCTAGGACATCCAGTGCAGCTGCTGAACATTTTCCTGAGGAGATTAGTATTAATCCAAGGATTTTGAAATACTTCAAAATAATATTGACATTCACCAACATTCTACGTGTCCAATACTTATAAGCTTTACTTAAGTAATAGGATTCCTTGCGCTCAAAACCATTTTTCCTCTCCTTTTAAAAAAACAAGGAATGGGTTTGACAGGAAATTAAGCTATGTTGTGCATTGAGTTTATATAAAAGCCTTTATCCAAATTTAAAAAAAAATTTAAACAATTTCATCATATTCCATATTTTCTTAATGCAACCTAGAATTAATATATTCTCATTGACATTCGACAAGGCTATAATTCAAATTCAATGAGAAATTTTTTAATGGTACTAAGTTTTACTTACTAAGGTTCCAATCTGATAATGAATCATCATCATCATAGCCTTCATCTGAATCTCCTTCCTGGATATTGAAAAAAAAAAAAAAGAAATACCTCAAAGTATCAAGGCACCCACAAGAAAACTTCAATGGCACTTAAAATAGAGAGATGCATGTATTCTTCCACAGTTTAGTCATAAAAGCCCTGGTAAACCAAAAGGACTAGATTCTTTGCAAATTTTACAAACAAAAGTTTCTCTTCTGGATTATACTAATAATTATCTAAAAGGATTTCAAATTTTCAAAAAAGATGTAAAAAGAAACTCAAAACCACCCAAAAGGAACGATAAAATACAATGATTTAAATCAAGCACATCTAGGACCAAAAAAAAGCCCATTCGTGCCACAATCTGTTGTCTTTCAGTCCTAGCAATTTGTTTACATATTTGAATATATGTCTTTGAATTACTTTACATTAAGAAGACATAAACTTAACATAGTTTGAGTTTGCACTCTAGTCTTTTTAAATTTGACATATTAGAAGTTTGCATCCCATAATTAATATTTACTTTTAAAATAAATCAGCCTTCTCTTCTCTCCGAACCAAATGACTTAAATTTAATGAAAAAAATATTATGGAGAGTGTGGTATCTGCAATTAAGCCTCCTACAATACCCCCATATTTTTCAACACAAGTTTCACTGGGCTAAGACTTCATCAAAATTCGTCGTTTCTTTTTTGTATCAGCCCTGGTAAGTTTTATGTTCAGTCACAGTATATTCGCTATTTCAAAAAAAAAATCACCTCTCCATCATCATGTTTTTGGTTCGAGTGAGTTCTTGATTTGTGAAATCTTGGCTTGATATCAGATTCTTTATCAGGAATCATTTCATCCTCTTCAACATCTCCCTGCAAATGCACAATATATCTTTAAATAACTGTAAATTCCTTGCATTGGCTGTTTAACGACATGGCATCAAAGAAAGGTTATTAGCTTCAAAACAAGTTTTTTATTTTATTTTTTTTTTTTTAAGATTTTTAAAATACATCGAAATGTCTGAATTCTGAAAAACTAACACAAAAAAATTTGCTTTAAAGCCATGAATAAAAGTTAAAGAAATTAAACAAAAACTCATATATTGAACATTAATGCCTTAAAATATAGACACTGTCCAAACCTTAAGCAAAATGATGTCTATTTCTGAATATTTCATCCCCTTTACAAGGATGGGCACGAGGCGCTCTATGTGAGGTGAGAGCACATCTTTGCACACTTTTTGCTCAGCAAGCGACAGCCAAAACTCACAAGACTCTAAAGCTACAGTATCATCAGCATCTTGGGTTCGCTCCATCATGTACTGAAAAAAAAAAAAAGTTGGCACAGATAAACACAGAAGAAAATGTTACAAACTAAACTCAAATCTACCAATATAATGTACAAATAGAAAGAAAGATGTTTCTTAATTTGGAATTCCTACACACATACTCATTTTCCTTTCTTCATGCAATCCTAGCAATGACTGAGGAAGCCAATAAATGTTGATAAGTTGTTTAAAGTTCAATAAAAATAAAAATGAATTTTTTCATAAACAAGTTGGATGGGGTCTACTGATAGCAAAGCCAGACAATCTACCTTGTCTCTATGGCACAGTACTAATTTTACTGCAGTGTAAGTAGGTTCACTTTTCTTTGGAGATTACTTGGTTTTTGTTTAGCCTAAATACTGTATGGCCTGGTCTAACAAGGGCTTTAAAATACACTAGACTGGTATACAAAATTAAAATGAAGAAACTTAACATAAGGGTCCTCAGCAAAATCTCCCAAAAAATTTTTTGCAGATGCAAGTCGATCGTCATTTTTTTTGGTTTTAAGACTTTACTACATTGAAAGATTAAAAAAAATAAAATCCCGACCTCCACCCCTTCCCCCCCGACTTCCCAACCCACTGAAAAGATCCCGATCAGCTAAGGACCCTGTAACATCCACAGTGAAATTCTTGTAAGATTTGAGCCCTTAGATGTCTAACCATTGCAAGTCTCCTGAAATCCAAGCAGTAAATTCTATTTACAGAAGTATTGCATAATTTCAAATAAAACAAAAACACCTTACCTGTATAATCTGGTCAATGTGTGGCATAAGCCTGTCTATTCTCACTTCCACCAGCATGACTAGAGCACGGCACACGTTTTTCCTCACTTCTGTATCATCATCTTTAGCCAGGAAAAACAAGTTCTGAAGAAAAGTTTAAATTTGAATATAACCAAAAAGTAAATTGCAAACTAGCATTTACTTTTGGATTCATACAGTTAACAGATAATACTCTTAGAAAACTGAAGAAAAAAATGGAGGCAAACTCTAAAAGTGATGCTAATGCTAACAAAAAAAAAAAACATGACACTTTTTGCTAACGAATAGCAAACCACTTTTTACCTGTATGAACATGTCTATGTGAACCATGAGAGCTTGTGTTCGACTGATGATGAACTGGTTCACACATGCAATTGCATGGGACCTGTTTGGAAAGAAAACACACACATAGTAAATTAACTCAGCAAAGCATCTGCCATGAAGATGGATCTGGAAGGAAACAATGTTATTACTAAAAGAGATAAGGGTTCAAGTGCTTTGCCTCTTGTGTTCCAAAAACAAACGTCCAATTTAACATTTATTGTGTAGCTTAAATTTTAATTTTGTTTGCAACATCACAAACAGTGTGGTTTTTTTTTATCCCTGACAGTAAGCCTGTTATGAAAGAATGTATTGAAAATAAAGGACTTTTAAGCTACTTGCATGCCAGATCTGGTTCTGTAATAAAAATGCAATCAAGAACAACAACAAAAAAAAGAAAACAGTTCTCCAAAAATCAACTTCAGTAGCTTAGCTGCTTAAGCAGGGATGAGAACTTGACACAAATTTTTTTTTAAATCTGTCAATGTGAGCAGCATAGGCAGGAGCATTCTCTCCCCCCCTCTCCTAATTTGATTAAACATAGAGCCATGATTGCGGAGCATTTTTTCTTTTTAATTTAGCTCATTTTTTTTTTGTGCTAAGCAGCTATATCCCCCAAATGTTACTGCTTTTGTGTTTTACTAACATAACTGAGGCACCATAAAGGTTTACTAAAGGATTCTAGCTTCCATATTGAGCACTGCTCTCATCTTTATCTTTTCCTATGGCATTTGAGCTGAACATGATCAATATCGATAAGGCCTAAACTTCTCAAAAGGATCAACCTAGTCGCATTAAACGGTAAGTAACAATCTAATTTTTAGATCACTTACTATAATTATACTACAGTCTCATGTCATGCCCGGTTTCCATAATAAGATCTAGATTAAGGATTTTCCATCGATCTTAATAATTAGTAAGATTTAGATAATGTACCTTGATACAAATATATTGTCTTGTCTAGTAACTATTTCAGATCCAGAAGTAAAAATGATCTTTTACTGAATATAACAGCTAGGTTGGGATGTGAAAATGGAAAGAACGAAGTTTTAGGACGAATATGTGATAAAGTAAACAGCTTGTCAACACTAATATCTTGGATGGTTTCAACTGCAATAAAAATCTCGATATCCCAATTCAAAGTAAAAATAAGAGCACAAAAAATACATGATGTCGATATACTTTATTCCTCAGTTTTATACTTTCTCAAAAGTTGATAGTAGCGGGAAAATATACCCCTCCAAGAATTATACTTTCACTCTTTCTTTTTTTCGTAAAATTTTACGGATGTTGAACTTTACTGGCAAAAGTTTCTGTTTGGCTCATGGACAGGATTTACAGAGGATCACATGAAATGTTCAAAATTCCATGAATTTATTGAAAATTCTCTTCCCTGGTTAAAAATAGGAAAAAAACTGTTAACTACCTGAATAAATTTGACTCTATTGCCAAAACCGAAACTAATCTTATATTTCTCCGTTAAGAGCTGTAGGCAATTAAAAAAAAAATGTCATTATCCAATATTGTTATATTTGCTCAAAAAGTTTTTGTCACAATCTACCTTTTCTGAATATGTATTACATTATGATACTATGCTGACTAGCTAGTTTCTATGATGGTAACTAATGATGTCCTGAACAACAAAATTTATTGTCAGCAAAAAATAATCTGAAAAAGAACACAACTGTTAAAACCTTACCTAATTTTTGGACTCTGGTGTCGAAAAAAGTTAAGAAATTTTGGTATAAGGACATTGAGAGGTCTGTCAGCCATGTCATTGTCCAAAGTCTCTGCATTATCTTCGCATATTTTCTGTAAAGCACCAAAAGCTCCCTGAAGAAAAAAAAAACAACAGAAAAAATGTGTACGCATCCTTAAAAATGGTACAGAGCAAACTTTAGATAATTTTTTTTAAATTCAGAGGTAGCAGCCATTGGTGTCTCCCTTTATGCTTGTTAAAACTGTAAGTTGCATGTGAAAACATTTTTATTGTGGATTTGATCTCATGCGATAAATGTGACATTTCATTTTCTTGAAACTTAAAAGTCTCTCTGGAATAATATTGGAAATGAGCTAATTCTGTAAATTCTAATTCTATTAACTATCCTCTTAAATAGGCTATGAATTCCCACAAAAAGTGCATAAAGATACATTACCTTGCAGGAATTCATAGCTCCCTCAGTTTATTTTAACCCTACATGATAATGTATGTTTCAAAGTATCTATTAGAATTTAATTTGAATTTCACAAAATTTGATTATTCTTATGATATAAAACCATGATTTACAAAGAATAAAAAAATGTAATGTACCTCACAAACATTGTAGTCTTCAGAGTCGAGACAGGCACAAAGATGAGGGAGTACCTCTGGCCAGTTGTGCAGTTCACCTTTAGAGATGATGTTTGTAATGATAATTCCAATGGTGGCTCTTATCAAAGCTGAAGGATCCCCTATGCTGTTGAGACATTCCTGCTTGATAAATGTGGTAACTTCAGGAGGAAATCTTTCAAAATGAGCTCTTACATTATTCTTTAAAATCAAACCACTTAGAGAGCGGGTAGGATCATCTGTGGAAAGCGGTAAAGAAAAGTAAAATTAAGTACATATGTTAAAACGTCTAGATGTGTATCGAGTGCACAGGCTGCATATGATTATTTACGAATTAAATTGAAAGTGTTAGTACTCTGTACTATACTGAAGCCTGTCACTGTCAAATTTTTAATAGAAAAGGGACTAAACCAAGACCTTTGGCTCTCCTACTGTCAATTCTTGAACATATCAGATCACACAAGACCTATCTACCTCTAACTTTCAGGTGAGTATAAAAATTATATTTCTCTTTCCATTTTTGATATATGTACCAACAACTCAAAATCATTTACACTGTAAACCTACTATTATATCATGCAATTCTAATCCAATAGCCAATTATTGAATTTTAGGTACATTGTAATCATTAACTTATAACAAAACATGAGATGGTACGTAAGCTTGGCAATTTAGATATGACTCATTCTCCAAAGGTGCCTTTTTCAACCATAGTCACAACATATTAGAATTTAAAAAGAAAATACAGCTTTAAGTCTACATTTTTTAAAGTCCTACACTTTGCACATATAATAAAGAGATATTTTCAACAATATCATGTTGTTTATGCGTGTTTTGTAAAATTTATGAGATGTTCAAAACAAAAATTCAGTTTTTCTTGTGGATTTTTGTTACATTTTTGGGTGGTGATTTTCTCTGACCTTCAACTTTTGTCTAGTTTGTTTTCAGAGTAAAATCATAATTGATTTTAAAAAAGGAATGAACAAAGAGTTTAATTCTTTATTCATCAATGAGGAAAGGAAAACTATTTTGCAACGACAAACATATTTTCCTGCTCTACTTAGAGGTATTGCATTGTGTCATCATGGCCCACTGAAATAAAAGCCTTTTATAACCCTCAACGAGATATGATAATCCATCCACTCTGATTCACCAGCACTGCCATGCATCAAACTTTATTTTAGAAGCAAAATTGGCATACTGTTATATCAACTGAGCTGAAAATAAAGGTCTGTTCCTCAGTATTCCATGCCTGTGTCATTGCGATATGTCTAAGATCGCAACTGTCACTGATTCACCTATGCTTATTTTGATTCTCTGACACTGTCAGAACTTTCTACTTTGGATAGAGAACTCAATAAAGCCCGCTTCTGCTAAAGCGGGAGCAAAGAATTTTCCAAGAAGAAGATTTCTTTGTTTGTGTCATTCTGTTTACATGCACTGACACATGATATCTCTAAGAGTAGTAAGATCAGCAATACCTCTGAGATACCCGAGAACTATTTCATCCATTTCATCTTTAGGAAATTTTTCTAAAAAGCAATTTTAAAGTTCAGAGAGCTTTTGCTTTGGATATTTTGAATATGTATGAGGCAGTTTTGATCAATACATCTACTAGATCTAGATATAGAGCCTAGATACATGATAAAATAATGTAATATAGATAGGTTTTTCTCCATTTGGTGCTTGTAATAACATTAGTAGGCCTAGATCTATGTTAAATCATACCTAATAAGGGCAATTTTAAGTGATAAAGTTCTGTATTTTGTCTTAGTCAGTACTTAGATGTAATGATGACACAATTTATATCATCAATACATCTGAGAACCAAATTGGTTTTTTTTTGTTTATTTTATGTTTCAAATAAGAATTTGGTGCTTGTAATAACTTAAGTTAGCCTAGATCTATGTTAACCCTCATCCTGCTAATGCGGTTACCCACAGGTAGGGCCGAAATCTGTACCGTTGCCACAGCCAGTTAGCTTCTGGACTGGGCAAGAGGCATAGAGGATGACTTGTGTTTGTACTGAGCGCATTGTAGTTTACAACAAAGCGTCTAGATAGACTTTTGTTGCCAAAACAGAGTTACGTTTATTTTTTCAAACGTGACAACTTTATTTAAATATGTTTCATCGTTCTCAGAGTTTAAGAAAGGATGAGTTACAGACATAGGCTTGGAGAAAAATAAGTTTTCAAAGAGAGGTTCATTGGACACGATAGTTTTAGTTTACAATAATTAGCAAGTCCTTTGATGAAAGCTTGGATTTGCACTGAAAGTAAACACATACGTAATTAATTTAGTGTGTGTGTGTGTAAGAGGGAGGAGGGTGGCGGGGATGAAAACTAAGCTGGAAAAGATAATAACATTTAGAACCAGCAAACCTTTGAGTCTAGTTCGGTCTTCCATCTAAGCTAAAGGCCCAAGAGTCAGTGCTTGGTCCTTTTGTTCAAAGAAACTACAAGTATGTAACTGCACAGATAGATGTACAACTAAATACAGGTACGATGTACTTCTATTTTAACTAAGCACAGAGAGTGGGGTGGGGTGGTAGGCGAGACAATAAAGCAGAAAGGAGACTATCAGACCAAGCAACAAGGTCCACCCTCAATGCTAATCAGGCGCTCCCATAATCATTGTCTCTTACAACTTGTGAGACATCAAGTAAAAAACTTGCTCAACAATCTGTTCGCCAGCCTATACTTTCCTGCCATTGGACAGCTGACAGAATATCAAACTCACCAACAACAAAGGCAAAGGCTTTATACCCTACACACACAACACGCTCTCAACTCATGCCTTTCTTGACACCTCAGTAAACTCCTTCCTTTCTTACTCGACTTTACAGTGACAAGGGGCTGTGGTGTGATTGACCGGTAACAAGATTCGTTTGGTCTAATACTGTTACAAAAATTGGCCAATCACATTACCTTATACCTAACACCACTACTAACTGCAATCTACATGATTCGAGGAAATCTGGGGGGAGGGGGCAGTGGTCATGCCAAGTCATTGCCAGGACTCTGTATTGGGGACGGGGTGGGGGCAAGTAAGGGGGAAGGGAAGGGCCATGTGGTAAAGTCACCGCCGTCTATTTCTTTTATTTGCGCTTCTGCCTTTATAACAACCACATGCGAAGGAAGCCGGTTTCCCATGTATCAGTAACATCAACCACCCATCTCGTAACATGGTTCCGACATGTGCCTAAATTGCAATTTGTTCTTCACACCTCACGGGCTCTCGATCGCCTCCCAATAGTTCAAACACGGAGAAATTGTCACCTTTTCATTGGTTGATATTTTTAGAGAAGATATAAAGTCTACAGAGTATATGAGATGGGGTGTTTAGAAGATGATGACGTTTCAAACAGGTCCACCAGTCAACCATTAATAATAATGGCGCCGCAGCTCCCAGTTCGGAACCTCAGCCCATATATTTAATGGTCCAAGTTATCGTCAGGGCAAAGCTTAAATATAATGGGTGCGCAGGACTAGGGTTAACTAATACCTAAGGGCAATTTTAAGTGACTAAGTTCTATATTTTGTCTTTGTCAGTACTTAGATGTAATGACACAATTTATGTCATCAATATGTCTGAGAACAAAATTATGAGGGTTTTTTTGTTTATTTTGTTTCAAATAACAATTTTGTTTGATGTGAACAGATATTGACAATAAGTACTCAAAATAGGCTTTTATTAATGAATTAATATGACTGTTAAAAAAAAAAAATTCTATGGCAATTATTGACAGTGACACAAAGTTTGCTTTCCCTACAAAAGTGTTTTAATCTTCAGTTGAATATTTAGACACAATTACACAGTATTTAACTCAATTTATCTTTTGAAAATCAAGTAGGGACATAATTCATAAAACAAAGTTATGAAGTATGACAAAATTTGTGTCATCATTACATTTAAGTATGTTTGACAATATTCTAAAAACATAGCTTCCTTTCCAAAATGAGATGCTCAACTATCTTTAGAATAATTTTATTCCATCCTTAGGAACCTTACACTACTAGAAACATACATTTTATGTATAAAAATACAATATGAAAATTAAGTCCCAAGTTGAAAAATTGACACGACCTTTTGAGAGTGAGCCATATGTAACATATGACCCCAACAGTTTTGCAATGCCATTGCAAGAGAAATAGATTATAAAACTCAAAGGGACTCCTGGGGCTGGAATAAATACGAAACAATGCATCAGAAACTTGGCCTTTGTTGTTTAAAAAAATTGGGCTTTTGTGAAACACCGAACAGTAGAAGAATATAAATATGAGAAACATGTTTAGAAAAAATATTGGCATAAAGATTTAACTTTAACTTTTTGTTTTATTTGGCATGACCAGCTATTCAGCCAACTAAAAAAAAAATTAGCAATTTATATTTGAAATGTATATTGTCAAAATTTTTCCAATGTCATTAGTAGATTGGAGAAATAGATTATGAAACATGGAAAGAGACTAGAACAAATTGCTTTAAGGAGCTGGAATAAATATGACACAAAGCATCAAAAGCTTGGTGTTTGATCTAAAAAAAAAAATGGCTTTAGTGAAAGCATTAAAGCACTGAAGTTTCTCTACCTGATACAACAACTACGAAATTGGATTTTCTCTCAAATACTAATCGGTTCTCCAAACACTAAATAATCTAATTTCTAAAGCACCAGAATTTTCAGAAGGTTAGCTATCTGCTGGAGGAGATGGCAGCAATTCATCAAATGTTGCTTGAAAAACTCCCAGGGTACTCTTAAGATAACGCCTGTCATAATCTGCATAGAAAAGAGCAAAGCCTACGACTCCGTCTTTGCACAGGTCACAACAAATTAAACAAGCATGTGTGCACAAAGCTCAGAATTGACACAATCCCCAACTTTAGTTTGAAATGGCGCTGAACCAACTGAACATTCTACAGGAATGCTAAACCCACTCAGAACTAAGACAATAGACCTGGCCACAATCCTAAACCTTCCATGAGTAACTCAATGGCACTGAAACCTGCTCCAAACCTTGGAGTTTGTCAGAGCCACCTGAATCCAGATTTCACAAATTACCAATGTCATGGGAATGCAGAAGAAGAACAGTTGATGAATACAAATAAACGTTTACAAAAAATATTGGTAATAGATTTAATGGGAACATTAAATTACTATTTTTCTTAATTGGTTTGACCAGTTATTCAGTAAACTAAATAGGAAACATAGCCAAACTTACCTTCTGTTGTCAATTTTGTGAGAGCAAATATTAGGTAATTGTTAAAATCAGGATAGTTGTTCAATTCTCCCAATTTCTGCAGAAAACAAGAACAAAAATAATCATGGTTCAGTTATAAGTATAACTAAATTATTTTTACTAGTTCATTTTAATTGGTTAAAAATAAAACTTTCCTGGTATTTAGTCCAAAATGAAGCTTCAAAATTATTTTGATCAATGAAGAGGCACTTATATATCTAGAGCTATTTGGGTATTAGACTTCAAAATAAAAAAAGCTAAACTACAGCATATCCAAGGTCCTTTTTGCAATTCTTTAATCTAAATTCTAATTCAATCCTGAAAGGATAAAGAGAATAAAATTGTTTTGAAAAAGGTAATTATTGTTTCATTATTACAATAAGTTTGGTGGGCATGTTTTTTGTTGTTTCAGTTTAAATTCAATGATTCATGAGCCTCTTGATATTATATATAAAGGAATCAATAGTAAGTAGATCACAACCTCTTAAGAAAATAATTATCCTGCCTTCCCTACAGTTTTACTTTTTTCGTTCTTCAGGGACCTTTTGGTGCTTTACAGAAAATATGTGAAGATAATGCAGGGACATTTGACAACGACACGGCTGACAGACTATTCGGTCTTAATGCCCTTGTACTGAAATTTTTTAACTTTTTCCGCCCAAAAAAAAAAAAATGTTTACATGGTTCCTAATGACATGCATATTACTGGTCCATTCATTATTGTCCCCACTAGGGTCTTGAGTTTCTTCACTAGACTCACATTCTTTTATTTAGGATGTTAACTCCCCCTAATTCCTACATTTACCAAGATATTTCCACAAAATTCTGCAGGCAGAAGTATAGTATCATTTCATTTCTTACTTTGTAAAAAAAAATATAGCATTCATATACAACAGTTAATTTATGCCATTACTCATTTGGCTCAACAGCTGATGTCTTTTGATCTTGATCGTGATTTTCTTCATGACTGCTTGTGATAAGTGTTCTTTTGATTATTAGTTATTGCTGAATTTTATAATAACGACGCTAAGTCATTATGATTTTTAGTGATACGGAGGTGTTTGAAGTAGCAGAGATGGAGTAAAGGTAAGAGCTGTATTTATTTATTTATTTTTTTTAAACTGTGTGCTGTTTCTTGTCGTTCAGGTTCATCTTCACCTTGATTTGCTCGTATTATTAAGTGAAAGTCGCTTCATTCTTGTCGGGGGGGGGGGGTCACCCCCCCCTCATTTTTTTATGTATTTATTCTTTTTTTTTGGGGGGGGGTGGGGTGGGTTCCCCCTCTCATTTTTTATTTATTTACTTTGTTAACATTCCATAAAATTGCGCTTTTATAAAGTTACGTAATTGCAACAACTTTCACTTATCATACGGTCAAGGTCGACCGGAAAGACAAGAAACAGCACTCTGGTGAGTGTGGGTGTACAGGTAAAAATTTACCAATAAAGGAATGTGAGTTTGGATCAGAGGATAATTTATGCTAATATATGCAAAAATTGACCCTCAGAAACAAAACTCTCATAATTATCTCTGACAACTTAGGATTCCATTAAAAAAATACACATGTAGGTCAAATTTCATGGAAATATATTGCTAAATACAAAAATTAGGTTTTAACTTCCTTCACAACGAAAAACAAAGCACACTTAAGGTCCTTTTTTGGACCATTTATTCCTCTTTCTGCCTAGATCTATATACATTTTAGGATTCCTTAAATCCTCATAACTTTTTTTTTTCTGGACCCATTCTCAAAATTTAAGTTTTCTTCTTTCGAGAGCAAGCTTCAGAACTTCCTATCATTAGTAGGTAAATATTACAGCTTTGAAATTTTGGATTGGCATTGCTAAATTTCTTTTTATTCATATTTCAGGACCATATTCCAAGATCATGTACATGGCAGCCTGAGATATTCTGATGAGTAAAATGCGCTCTTAATTCTAGACGTCAGAAACAGCTAGAATCTAGAGATCTAGAGTGCCTGTGCCCACTCTCGCGCACACCTACTTCTCGGTCATCCGCGTGGTTTTCCGGCACCTGCCACGAATCGAGGCTCCTTTGTTCTTCCTAGATGCTACACACGTGTGTAGTAATCTCTTATCTTTGTTTTACGACCGTTGGAAGGATCCCTCACTTTTGTGTTTTGTTTTCAGTACGGATTTTCTATTCGAATCGAGAGGTAAGTGCTTAGCATCCGCCATTTTTAATTTTTGCTAACGAAACTTGTGGGTGATCCTAAGGCTATAGAATTATGGGTATTGAGCCAAATATAGATTGAACACTCAAAATAGTTCGGGAAACTCCTCTATTTTAAGATACGGACAGGGATACCCCGTGTGTGCACGTTAAGTGGTCCAATGTGGCTGCCCGAGGAGGGGTGTAAGAATTTCTAGTGGTGTGTCAGTTCTCGCGCAGCATCAAGCCCGCACATAGTCTGATGGGTATAGCATCATAAGATGATATTTTATGAGTTGCAAATGGGGAATCAATTATTATTTTGGTTTCAAATAAGTGAGGGAGACATTTATGATATATATATACATACAGAGAGAGAGAGAGACACACACACACACACACACAACGTATTTTTCACCCTCTCACAAGTACCATCATATACCCTACATGTACAGCATGTATGAATGTGACTACTTCTGCAGTTTCTTCTCGGAATTTCGTCATTGCTATGCCCACAAAAAGAGAAGAGAATAAGGAAAGTACGGAGGAAGAGGAAGAGAAGAAAAAACGAACAAAAAAAAAAAGAAGACGAGATAGAAAAATAAAAAGAAAAGGCACTGAAGAAAAAAAAATAAAGATAAAAGCAAAAAAGCATGTAGACAAGGATAACACTAGTGACAATGGTATTTGACATCTTCCAAATGTGTTGAGGACATTGACATAGACATTGCTAAAATTGATGACAATGTGTGCGTGCTGGTGAGCAAGATGATCTTATTGATTGGGTTGGATGTGAGAAATGTTTGAAATTGTACCATAGTACTGGAGGGTGAAAGTTTATGAGAGAAGAGCATGAATAAGATTTTTTTAAAAAATGACATTATTGTGGCCTCTGTAAAAATTAATTATTCCATGCATTTTTTTTTCACTCACCTCAGAAATACAAAGAAATGTATACATGTAATTACTCACCTCTAGTGTGTAGGCCTAAAGACTAAAATTTATTCTATCATAATTATGTGTTAACCATATGACCAACTTACCTCTGTTTTATTTATACAATGTAATAAAAATGATAAATCTTTCACAACTTGATTGTGTTACTCAAGCTTATAAATTCAAACAGTGTGTGGCTGTTATTGTTGTCAATGTAAACGTGTGAGATTAAGCATTCTATGTAAACTATAGTCAATTCTGGTGAAAATTAAGCTACAGGAGGCAGAAACTAATGTGCTTACAAATTATGGAGTATAAAAATAGACCATTCAAGGTGTTTTTGAGACTGAGTGCTTGCTGGAGCACACTTTGCGCGACTTTAGGCGCACCCCATCTTAACGCGCGAGAGGGGATACACACGAGGTGACTGCGCGGAAGCTAGTTGTGTGCAGCAGTGAATAAACTTATTCGTTTAGTTACACATTTCGGTCAAGGAAAGATAACTCTCAACATGGTATCAAAAGATTGTTGGGCAAATAACAAGAGGCTAAGTTACAAGAGTGACTTGTCCTTCCTTATCCTTAATGCGCGAGAGCTAATGGGGGCACTCTAGATCTAGATCCTAGATTATCAGCATGGTCCAGGTCTCACACATTACAGATTATAATCGTATCTTTTTTTTTTTTTTTTTGAGTTGACAGATCTAAATCCAAAGTCTGTATACAAGGTCATAAACCTCTTAGCTTAACTTGGATCAGGAGATTAACATTAAATTAAAATATAAAATTATTTTGGTATTAGTCTTCGAGATTCTCGGTGAAAAGCATGGCACTTGGCAGGGTCAATGAAAAATGCCCCAAAGGGACTTGGGATGAGGCGTTACATTTGACGAGTCTTAGTAAATGAAAGTAAGACCTTTCAAAATACATTTTTCGTTTTACCTGTTGAACAGCTCGTTGGGTTTCCGTATCTGGAGACTGAGATTCTTTCAATAATTGTAATATTTGCCGAAGGCCGTTTTCTTCAGGTTGCCACATCGCCATCTTGATTTTACAATGAAAGTAGTGCTACAAAGGAGACCGGAAATAGTATTTATGTTTAAAAAGTTGCTGCACTTCCGCGTTAAAATGTTTGATGTAAAAGGGAAAAAAACAGTTCATGTTTATATATAATTATAAATATTGTATGTATTAAATAGTAAAATTAATGTTTTATTATGGTTTACGTCATGGTTTTTTGATCGCGTATTATATCATGCAATTGTTTTCCGACAATGATGGTTTAAGCCTTGTGTAGGAATACAAAATGGTAAGTACGAGCCTCTTTTTCTTTGATTCCGTCGTACCATAAAAAAATAGACATTTATCGCAAAAATATGTGAAAATGCTTTTTTTTTTTTTTTTCTTTAGACTTGTTTCCTTTTTTTTTACCTGAAGTTAATTTAACTTTTACCTTTAAACCTTAAATGGCCAATCTATATAAAAAAAGGGTTTTTCAAACTTGTTTGCTGGAGATATCCCGGTTTACTATCTAGTTTTGGGGCACAAGTGACGTAAGAACAAAGAGCTTACAAGTTGATTTCTAAATTTAAAATATATTTTTTTTTTAATCAAAATAAAAGCTCCTTGCACAAAAAAAAAATTCACTATGTTAATATAAAATTTCAGAAAAAAAAATGAAATACTTCATTTACCAAGTAAATCTGTGGCTTATAAAAAAAAAAGATGGAAAGACACTAATACCCTAGTTGTAGTGATGCATTTCTACGGAATTAAATGTTGTGATATGCACATTATGATTGCGGTTATTATATTTCAAGTTGCTCATTTTGGTGTCGATAGGCAGAAGCTCAATCCAAAGTTTGGCCCTCTATTCCAAGCAACATGTGATAATTAATGTCTGCAATGCTATGTAAGAACCGGCTGCGGTAGCCGCTTTCCTACGGTGTTCTTGGTCTGATACTGTCCATAATAGTTATTTGTCATTGAAAAACATGTAGCTTACTTTGATCAGTACGGAAAGAACATTTTAGTCAATAGTGGGCTAAACAAACAAAAAAACTCACGGTTTTATAATTCTATATTTGAATAATAAAGTTTGCCTTCTCGGGTCTCCTTTTTCCATATTCAACAGAGCCCATAATTGTGGTTAGTTGAGGTTAGTTTTGTGACCTTACACTATTTATATCCAGTTTGCTCCATCCACTCATTTACGTCAAAGTTCTTGGGGAAAAAAAAGGTTTTTGTTTTTTACATCTTTTCTGAAAAAAAAAAACAAAAAAAAAACATGCATAATTATTCTATTCGTAGAACAATCAAACCCTTCTTTCTTTATGGATCTTAGACTAGTTATCGATTTTATTTCCCATGTACTTGTCTAGAAAGCGTTTTTTTTTTTTTAAATTCCATCTCCTTTTCATTTTTTTTTGCTCCATTTGAATTATTTTAAATGTCTTTGGCGTCTGGTGGCACATATTGGTACATAACGATATGTCAATACCAAGTTCCTTTTCGTGTAAGAACTTTTATAAACCATTATGAAACAAAAGACCCTGTCAGAGACTTTATATATATTTCTATTATACATTATATTTGCCTCTTTGAAGATTTGACGGTAAACACCTTCCCTCTAATAGTCTATGTGACTTATGGCACATATTGGTACATAACGATATGTCAATACCAAGTTCATTTTCGTGTAAGAACTTTTATAAACCATTATGTAACAAAAGACCCTGTCAGAGACTTTATATATATTTCTATTATACATTATATTTGCCTCTTTGAAGATTTGACGGTAAACACCTTCCCTCTAATAGTCTATGTGACTTATTGTTTTAATATTGAACAATGGATTTAAACTAGCATCGCTAGTGAAATTGCAAGAAAATAATATGCTGCTGATTTTATCTTAGTTAATAAACAAACCCTCCCAGTCAATAGAATTCTTGTCTGTGTAACAACGTATGCCTCTTTGTGAAGTTTGATATTTTCTATAAATAAGTGGATACAATCACGTTATGTCTACTATGATAACTCTTAGCTTTTTGTAGGTATAATTTATACAGACTTGTGGCGACCTGACCAACCCAGATAGTATTTTACAATCCTGGAAGTTTTTGAGGTATGAAGTCGATGTTCCCCTTCAGTTCTTGCTCTACTTCATTTTTAGACCTGTCTAAAGTTATGCAGTGCAACTTGTCCCTCTTGTATGGTTTATCACATTTAACCATGACATCTTTATGCAATGATTAAGTTTGTATTAAAAAAATGAAAGTCCCATATTTTCTATATATTAGACTACTGACTAAATATAATTCCATACTTTGCAGCAAATGCTCTTTGTAGAGGTTGATTTTCATTATGCTCTTAATTGTTGAAACTAGATTATGTTGAGAAATAAGTTCAAAGATAAAGGGTGATTTCAGAGACAGACAGATAGATAGATATGGTAAGAGAGAGGGAAAAAAAGGGAGAGAGAGAGAGAGAGAGAGAGAGAGAGAGAGAGAGAGAGAGAGAGAGAGAGAGAGAGAGAGAGAGAGAGAGAGAGAGAGAGAGAGAGAGAGAGAGGGGGGGGGGGGGAAGCTAGGGAGACATATATGAAGAAAGAGAAAAGTAAAGCTGTATTTTGAGAGACATCAAACATGGGATTTTGTATAAATTTCAGCTTGGGCTGACTTTTTGACATAGAAAATTGTTATTGGAAAACCTTTTCATCATCATTTTTTCTTAGTTTCATATTTAAAAAAAAATAAATTGAGGGAAATTCATCTTTTTCACTCAAGGTAAAAATTAAGAAAAAAAAAAAGAATTTTTCAACATAAGATTTTTCTCCTGGGTAAAATATCTTTGCCTGCACTATAAAAAAGTCTGAACATGGGAGGTCTACAATATAAAATACATTATCCTCATTGAATCTTTCCCTGATCACCAGAGCTTTCTACCAAGTGCACTCTTGGTAAGTCACACTTGGCATATGGCCTCCAAAAGGTGGGAGCAGATTTTGAAGATATAAACTGAATTAATCTTCACTAATAGCTATCAAAGGACAGATACAGATAAGAAGTAGGTAAAATGAATATTAAAATGATTATACTTGTTTAACTGCATCACACTAATCAAACAATTTTTTTTTCACATGGCAATTTTATCATCAAATGAATTTCTTTGATTTTTATAACAATCACCTTTTAATTTTCATTTTCACTTTTCAATTTCACAATTAAAGTTGGATAGATATGAAATAACCAGGATTAAATAAACATGACTTTTCAATAAGACCACATCATTAATATTCCACCTAATTACAACTGTTTTATTGCAGAGGAAGAAGAAATGTTTTAATGGTTTGTACAGTTGATTTGCAACTGAATTGAAAAGTATCAAAAGCCCATGATTAAACCACATCTTTTGTAAGTCACAAAAAAGAAGGAATGAAAATCATTCTACTGTATTTTTTATTTGTACTCAAGGCCATAAAGCAATGTTTTATGATCTATATAATCAAGTAAAATAAAGAAGTAGCTTCCAAATATATATATACATGCTACATACCACAACCTTAAGGCACAGTCTGAGAATGTGACATGGCGACAAAGGAGGTAATTGATAATTGTACAGTAATTGAACTTATACTACAAAAACATCTCTTACAAAATGAAAAACAATCTGTATGTCTTCATATATCTTTGAAACACACTCTCTCCCCTTCACAAAACTTTTCTCTTACACTTGCAATCTCTCTCCTCATGCTTTCGCTACATGAAAACTTAAACTATTATCATTTTGAAATTTGTTTCATTTTCTCAATCAGTGAAAATTCACCTCTTATACACAAAACCGTCTTTAAAAAGCTTTTTAAAAAGTTAATAAAGCACCAAGCAAAAGTCAAATGCAGTTACAAAGGGCAAATATCGAAAATCTTCATCACTCACCCCATAATTATTTTTTTTTGCATTTAGCAAGAAATCTGAAAGATAAATAAAGCCATCTAAAGAGCAATTTTACAAGCACTATCTGTTCACAAAGTACTGGACTCTATGACATAACTTTTCAATTCACAACCTATTGCTTAAAAAAATAACTATCTGCAAATCTATTTTTAAGTTTCATATTGAACGGTAGGATCATAATATGAAATTTGACCTTTCTTCATTTTTCTCAGGTGAAGAAAGTACTTTTTTTTTTGCTCTAAAGAAAGTACAACAATAGTCATGTGCATATATTCATTTTGAATACTAATAAAATCTGAATAAATGAATAGCTGTTATACCACCATCCAAAATGTGGAAGTTTAGACCAATTTTGACTAGTAATAAGATGAAAGAAAGGAAGCTTTTGGTCAAAAACATTACACAATCAAAGTAAGAGAACAAACCAAACTTTGGGGTCATATTTTTTATCAATTAAAGAGTTATTTTATAATTAAGTAAGCATAGAAAATTTTATACGGATTTATGTTACTCAGAACAATGGGTAATTCATTATCACCAAAATGTAAAATTAAACCTCGTAGAGTCATAAGTGAATGTAAAGTGAAGGATATAATCAAGTTCATTGAGGCAAAGCTTAAAAAAAAATTTCAACCTTATAATGCCTGCAAAAAATATAAGTATGAAACATAGCCGTTATCTCATTACATGGTTTGCCTTTTAAGTACATCTAGGTAAAGACTTGGAACTGAGTTGCTGATATTGCTTTTTTTTTATTTTTTGGTCCAGTCTATCACATATCAGGCAGGAATGTCTTAAGTTTGTTATACACACTGCTGACATGCTTGTGCGGGCTACTGGCTTCTGAAAATTTTTTATTTAAGAAAATTTTCTGACATTTGAAGTTATGCTTAATAATCTATTGGCACATCAAGTGTCTTCACACCCATCTCCACATCAACGCTGTTATACAGGTCATTCGAGTAATCCTGAAGATGGTCAAGAGCTTCGCCACTTGCAGCTGTGTTGCTTACACTACTGGTTGTTGACACCTCACTCAATGACCGCCGTCTGCAAGGAGGGAGAGAGGGAGGGAGGGGGGGAGGGGGAGAGGGAGAGAGGGAGAGAGAGAGAGAGAGAGAGAGAGAGAGAGAGAGAGAGAGAGAGAGAGAGAGAGAGAGAGAGAGAGAGAGAGAGAGAGAGAGAGAGAGAGAGAGAGAGAGAGAGAGAGAGAGAGAGAGAGAGAGAGAGAGAGAGAGAGAGAGAGAGAGAGAGAGAGAGAGAGAGAGAGAGAGAGAGAGAGAGAGAGAGAGAGAGAGAGAGAGAGAGAGAGAGAGAGAGAGAGAGAGAGAGAGAGAGAGAGAGAGAGAGAGAGAGAGAGAGAGAGAGAGAGAGAGAGAGAGAGAGAGAGAGAGAGAGAGAGAGAGAGAGAGAGAGAGAGAGAGAGAGAGAGAGAGAGAGAGAGAGAGAGAGAGAGAGAGAGAGAGAGAGAGAGAGAGAGAGAGAGAGAGAGAGAGAGAGAGAGAGAGAGAGAGAGAGAGAGAGAGAGAGAGAGAGAGAGAGAGAGAGAGAGAGAGAGAGAGAGAGAGAGAGAGAGAGAGAGAGAGAGAGAGAGAGAGAGAGAGAGAGAGAGAGAGAGAGAGAGAGAGAGAGAGAGAGAGAGAGAGAGAGAGAGAGAGAGAGAGAGAGAGAGAGAGAGAGAGAGAGAGAGAGAGAGAGAGAGAGAGAGAGAGAGAGAGAGAGAGAGAGAGAGAGAGAGAGAGAGAGAGAGAGAGAGAGAGAGAGAGAGAGAGAGAGAGTGAGAGAGAGAGAGAGAGAGAGAGAGAGAGAGAGAGAGAGAGAGAGAGAGAGAGAGAGAGAGAGAGAAATGGCTAGAGTTAGATTGTAAGAAAATTGTTAAACCTGAACTAAAAAAAATTTTCCTCTCCATTTTGTCCAATTACCATCCCATATCAAAACATTGTAAATTAGCCACTATATTGCTGAGAAATTAATTCAATATTATACAAGTTACCAAAATCATATCTGTTTTTTTTTTTCTGACCCTGTAGGCTACATGATAAATTTTCTCTATTTTAGGAGAACAACCTGGTGGAAATTTGATTTAATTGACAAAAATAATTATAACAAAATAAAAACTTACCCAAATGTTTTTTGCATCATCATAAAAAAGAATAAACATGCACTTTCCACACACAAGACTAAAAAAAATGAAACCTTTTGGTTACAATTTCATTCATACTTACGTGGGATAGTTGCGTAAATTTGTTTGGGAGCCTGAAAAGGTACTAGAATTTTCCAAAAGCCGAATGTCATTTCTTCTAAGAAAGTCCTCAAAGTATTGAAAATTTTCAGCTGGAATAAACGGCAAAAGCTCTGCAAAGAATACAAACAAAATAAACATTGATAAATAGATAAAACCCAGACTGCACTTGATTTATGAAAAGCAAATGCTGATTACAAAGCACTTATGTTGTGCTATCTTGAATCATCCAGAATATAGGATATTTTGCACTTGCATTGCAGACTGATATTGTTAAAGACAAAACAGTGGGCAACTACAGTGAATTCATTTTGCATTATTAGCTTATCTACCTCATGACAACAGCAGAAATTAGCTTATTATGAATTGTCAGTTGATTAAAAAAAAATAAAGTTTTGAAATTTTAAAAAATAATAATTAAAACCAAAGAAATTGGAGAGCGAACAATGTTCTTTTTTATGGACTGCTGCTGAAATAGAAATGTGGAAAAGAGACTCTCAACAACAATATATAAATATTTAAACAGTGCAAGCTAATTACTTTATAAATTCATAATCCAGGAAAGCTCAAGGATCCCTGTGAAAAAAGAAAATCAGTTGCGTAGGTGACATGCTCTATGCTGACTTTGCATAGATAATGACTAAGAGTAAAATATATGAGCATATCCCTGGGGTTCAAAGCAAAGTACACTGTTGATCCTTGTAACTATACGCTCACTTTCAGCTTTATGTAAGAAATAACATTTCCAGTTTGGTGCCAAATTTGCGAAAATAGAAATTGATTCATCATATCCATATAGAATGATTGATCTCAGATTATGTTAAAAATAATTTCTGCTTCATTAATACATTAATCTACATTCTCTTGGTTTGTATTTATAAATGTGATTTTTTTTATATATATAATAATGTGAACCTTAGTGAGAAATAGTATTCACATTGTGCAGTTTATTGGACCTAACATGTTGAGGTAAGCGTTTTTCCTCTGAACCCAGCTGCTAACACAATATCACCATTAAACTGACTTCTGCTGTTAATTTATAGTTTTGTTGGATTTATTTGAATGCAAAGTTTAATTTGATGCAAATATCCACTTCAGTTCTGCTGACCATATTGGACAGCTTTGAATGCAAGTTTGTGAGTGTGGCACTTTAACAACTAATCTACAGATATTAAAACAAAAAATTTCTTTGGACATGAGGATGATAAAATTCTATTCTTCCAGTTCCACTGACCTGACAATAGTTGTTTTCGCTCTTGACCAAGCATAGCAAGAACATCATCACAAAATTCTGGGAAATGATTTTCCTTTTTCCAGTCATCCAGATGAAGAAGAAACCGTCTTAGTTCTTCTGGTGTAAGTTTCGATGTAAGCTTCATAAAAACAAAACATAAAATGATGATAATCTTTAATCTTAATCACCCAGATTCAGCTTCATTATCCAAGTATTTTGTAAATCTCTTTTTGGTAATCAGATCATGTGCAAAAAATGCCCTGAATTCTAGCTAATATCTAGCCTATTTTTCATTTCCCATTCAGAGGAGAACTATTGGCCTGCATCTGCCGGGTTTTTTTTTTCAAGATATTTTAGAGGAAGATTTACACTTTATTTGAAGAGAAAAATTATAACACAATAAAAAAAAATCTGGGGTAAAAATGGGAAATTAAAGGCAATGGTGTCTTTGTAAATGTGAGGTTTTTTTTAGGCTCTACATCTAATAATCACTATAAGAGATCTAAGTCTAGGTCAGGTATAAACTGAAACAGAAGCCTCTAAATCAGATCTTTTTTATAAGGATATTAAAATTCAGGTTATATCATTTCACTGAATAGTAAAAAAAAGTTTTGTTTTTTTATTTTGTATGTAGATATTTCCTGATGAAGAAGTAATTTATTTAACAAACCATTGAAATAAAATATTAAAAAAAAAAAAAGGATGGAGACTCTTGCATAAAACAGAAAAAGAAAAGGAAATTGTTCAGTTTGTAAAAACTCTATTAGTAATATTCACAGTTACAATAAAAAAAAGGCATTCACATTGTAACATCAGTTTCTCTTACCTTAGTCATGTAGTCTTCCAGTAACTCCTTCCCTGCTCCACTATCACTGTTTCGAAGGCTCTCAGAGTCGCTAGGCACCCGAGGGTAATTTGCCACAGAGGCAGAGTAACTGAAGAACAAATAAAAGCAGGGTGATGATTTGTAGAAACAATATGATGGAAATTACATTATCTCTAAAATAAATGATGCATAATAGTATTAATACTAACATTTTCATGTAAGCTTAAATTTCACGAAGTAAAAATCTCAGAAGAATCTCATTTGTAATATCTAGTTACACATTCTTAAAATAATGTCATAAATACTCGTGATTTCTCATAATGAAACACCTCTCTTATTCCAAAATAATGTTTTGCAAACAATTACTGAAAACAAAACAAAAAAGAGTTCATTTTTAATTTGTTCCACATGAAAATAGATTTTGGAAATTCAAATATCCTAACTTTAGGCAATCTCAAAAATTTTTTCTCAGCAAAAATAGTTTTGCTTTCTGTATTTTAAGCAAAGAAATACCATGAATAATTTTTTTTCGCAATCAAACTCACTATGATGATAAATCTGGGTGTCTGTTTTGCACAAGTGTTGAAACTGAAAAAGAAAGGTAGCAAAATAAAATTCACACTAGAGATCTCTTTCTGCTTTGTGTCATTTGACATGTAAATTGTGATCAGTGTTAGTGAATGGTGCTTGGTGTCAATTGGACTTTATATTTCTGGATATAAATGTTTCCATCACACAGGTATGTCTAAACATAATTGGCTTAAATCAAAATGATCTTTTCATTTAAATATTAACAAGCATGATTGCTTGTTCAAATGGAACAGGTAGGGAAAATTAATACAACAAAGAAAATCAAATTTTACAACAATAACAGATATATCTCCTCCAGAGCCAAACTATAACATTAGAAAAAAAGAAAAATTTTACAATGACAGATTATATCTCCTCCAGAGCCACTTATAGTCATGTTTTAAAATATATAGAATCTTGAGACATAGGAATTCTCCTCACGTTGTCATGAACACATTCTTTTAATGAGGGAGAGATTTTAAAAAAAGTAAAGTAATTTGGGTGTCATCTTTTAAGTAGTCCTCTTTTCAGTTAACTCTCCACCCAGAACATGATGTGGTGCTGATGATCCATTACAGATACAATGGAGTGCTCGACCTGATTTGGTGAAAAAGTGCCCTTCAATGCATAGTAAAAATTTCAACTGCTCAGACAATATTGTAGAGTAAAAAAAAATTTACGGCCCCAAATTTTTTAGGTTACCCTGGATAGCTAAAGCTCATAATTACAGTGGAATCTGCTTAAAGTCAACACCTCAGAACCCAAAAAAAAGTGTTGACTTTATCCATTTCCTGGAAACAAGTCTAAAAATAGGTTGCCTCTGTTTCGTTACTATTGATAGTGATCTTCCTTTGCAGTGTCTTCATTTCCTTACTTATACTATAGCTAAAGTGAGGTAAATAACAATTTATACAAGTTATTTAAGCAAAGAGAAAACCACACTAAGTCTGAAAAGAGGTTTATTTAAACAAATTGATGAACTACACAAAATATGCGTACATACCTGCAATTCTTGCTATATATTTTTTAGCTTTACCCTCTTTTAGACTTGAGACTTTCGTTTTGTTTTCACCCCTCCCCCCTTCCCCAACCCCCAAAAATAATAAAAAAAATGGCCTGATTTTAAAAAAAATTGTCTGGTATTATTGGAGGTTCTGAAAAGGATGTTACTGGTTAAGGAGAGCGGCGGTGGGGAGGAGAAGATGCATTGTTGTTTACTACAAATAATGCAGGCCAATGATAAGTTAGGTCTAGGTCTAGACACACACAGCCTCCATCCCGCCAGTGCCCTACGCTGCCTTCTTTGTTATGGTACTATCACAACCGCGCAAGACCACACTAACTTAGCTAGGCCTTATTGTGCATGCTATTAATACACAGTTACTTACTGACTGTATTGGATTTACATACAAAGAGCTATATCCCGCCCATGTATCCCTAACCCGAATCCGCTTTTATGGGCATCTTTTCCCATCCACCATGAGGTGTTGACTTTAAGCGAAAATGTCCCCAAGCTGTTACTCTTAAAATGCAAACTTTGGGAGGGGTTTTTTGCAGAATTAAATTTTGTCCAAAGATTTTAGTAGACTCTTAATATCCTTAAGCTGGGTTAAGAAAATTTTTATAAGATGACTATGACAAGTTTCATATCAAATTAAAGGTCATAGAATGAACTTTACGAAAATGCAAAAACTTTAAGAACAAAATGAAAATAGAATATAAAATTATTGATCTAAAAAAGGATGGAAATAATTTTGTAGCCAAAAATGTAACACTTCTTCTAATTAGAGGGGTTAAAAATACAAAATCAATGACTACAACTAAATTGTTTTTTTCTATAACAATTCAATACATCTCAGCTATACACTGTCCAAATTTCATTAAAATTGGTTGAAAAATGAGTATGCAAGACACTTTTACATTTTTCTTATCAAAAAAGTAAAAAAAAAAAAGCACTGCTTGCCACACAATGGCTCTTTTTCACAACATACATCGCAAGATACACTTTACTGCTGGTTTACCATATGTAAACATTAGCAAAAGTCTTCCTCAATTATAAGAAGAGTTTATTCCGCAATTTAGTCTCCTAGGGTTATTATAAATCCACTCGATATTAGTGGCCGCTGTTAGCGACTGCTCACATAAATTGAATATTTAATGGCTACTTCCATCACATTTTAAGAGTTAACTTGAATGTTTCCTCTGTTTCTTGTTGACAATTAGTAGATCTGGTCGATATCTTAGATATGAAACAGTATAGAAATATGAAATGCCTGCAAAAGAAGAAGTGGTGTTTATATTAGCAACTGCTGCAACAGAAGAAAAGGCAACAATGACAGTTGTTCTCAATATACTGACCAATCAAGTCACTGTACGGCCTGTTTCCATGACACTTTAGTCTTTATGCTGGAGTAGGTCAAATTTCATTTCATTTCTAAAATTTTTTTGTTTCTCTCTGCATAGTAAAATAAGTTGTTTCTTCATATATTTATGTTAAAAAAATAACAATTATTTGTTTTAAAAGCATCATCTGCTTTGAAAGCTGTAAAGCAATAATAATAGTCTTTTAAATATTATCATAAAAAGTTTGGCAAAAAATTTTGATCATTCAATTACAATAAAAATATAATAAAATATCAAGAGTATTTTTAGCCTAAATCCATAACTTTTTATTAATTTTTTTGAACCTCGCCAGACACTGATCTTGGCAGATAAACATTCAGTAACTTTCATCTCTGCACATTGAGTGGTTTTGGACGAGATAACAGAGAAAGAAATCGAAGTTGCCTTTTATGATATATATACAATAAAGTTTGTCAAACTGCCTTGGAGAAAGTGAAATTATGAAAAGTTTAATTAAAAGATAATATAATTAAATGTGTGAGATTCATTGCAATCAGTGATGATGTTGAAATAAAATAGAGCAGACCTGTTGCACTGGAGGTGCTGCCTGGTCTCTCTGCAGGACTCAGCTGACGCTCTATTAAGTAAACTGTAGCCTCTGTGTAGACCAGATTGAAGCATTGCCCTACAAGAGCACATATCTGCTCTGCTAAAACCTGCATAGAGATTGATATGATAGAAAAATTACCTATATGTGTAACTGTAAGTGATGTATATTCATGAAATCATCTAGAAATTATGACTGAATAGACTATGTAACAAAAACTAGTAGGTGGTAAAAAAATAACAAGTAAATTGAAAAATAAATTATCTGATGCATGAAAGCCCTACGAAATGTCAGTTTCATGTCTAGCAAGAGATTTGTTGTATTGATAACAAATAAAGTTCAATAATTCATAATGATTAATATGGAGAATATATTAGATCTGGTATCTCATTGTTAGCTGTACGAAAAAAAACCCAATATTTTTTCACTTAAACTGCCAAAAATGTAAAATATCGAAAGCCTGCGAATAAACAACTCTTACACCTAGTACAATTGTACTACTTGTTGAAAAATTAACAAAATTGAAAGAGGAATGGATATTTTGCAAGGCCAAAAAATATTTCTATGACATCAGAAGAGGTAAAATGATATATGTATGTATATATTTACACACACACAAATATTAAATAATTGATTGAAACATAAATTAAGAAAATATTGAAAAGAAAATTGACTTACCTTGTTTTCACAATAGAGTAGTGCTAGTTTGCAAGACTCAATGCTTCCTGTAAATGAAGGATTACAAGATGAATACATTAGTGATTTGTGGAAAAATGACACGTATTGTAATTAATACTGCTTTAGGCACATCTTTCATTTCATATATCAGAACATATTGTAAAATTTTAGAGAGGGTGAAAGATATCAGTGAGTGAGTCATTACACTGCTAAAACAAAGTTCAAGGTTAAAATATTAGAGTATGTATCATGAGGCTATGAAACATGTCAGAGCCCGACTATCATTGTCAGATCAGGTTTATATGGATATACATCTTGATACAAATGAGATGTAGTCCTTACCCTCTATGCAGCCAGCATAGCCACCACAAGGCACTTGTTTGACAAAAATGAAAATTGATAACAACATGAACAAAGCCATTTGAATAACATTTTACAGAGAAAGAATTCATCAAGATTTTTATGAGTTGGTTGCTTTTTTAAGTCCTGTTTCCACCATAAAAAAATATCAATCGAAATTTCTTTTGATAATTTTAATATTTGATTTGATAGCAAAAAATAATTGACCAATTACATCGGGGATGTTAAAACTCTAGAAGATGAATGATTTTCTTTTAATACCCTTGCATACTCTTTCATTAAGGATCTACAACTTACCAAATTTTATTGCCAGGATATGTTGCTGATCATCTTTTATATAACAAATAGCTGCAATCTCATGCATAGGTATCCGCACCAAGGTCTCCTAATGAAATTTTGTATTAAATATAGCATTGTAAATAAAGTTGGGTACACATAAAAACTATTTAAAAGTTTTTGAACTATCCAATTAAAAATTTTTTTTTTCTTTTTATGTCCTTCCGCTTATTCCTTAACCATAATAAATAGTTAATCAGAAGCACACACAAAAAAAAAAAAAAAAAAAAAATTAAACAATGTTTTGCCCTTTGCATTCACTTACACGGTATATTTTTTTCTCAGCAGTTTTCTTATTTGCCCTCAATCACTCTATAGACGTAATTGATTTTTTTTTTATGATTTTTTTAATCACAACTGTAAAACAAATTGTGACCCACATGCGGTAATTTAGTTTAACTCAGGTCAAATATCAAACTTTTAAGATTTTACTCAGTCTCACAAAGAGCAGACATTAAGCAATAACAAACCAATATAAATTTTCTCACTTCTTTTTCTGTGCTTACAAAATCTTCAAAAAGCAGATGCAACTATTACTTTAAAATGACCCTGAGGTGAGAACTTCAAAATTTAGAAAAATGAGTCTTTACCTAGGTTTTCCAAGATAAAATCATGAAATAACTTACATGATTAACATGGGAAGAGATTTTGATATTGAATACACTGAGGCTTAGAACAGCTATTCTTTCATGTGCTTCTACATGCACAGGAATAACACCTTGTTTCTGCAAATGACAAAAGAATACACAAGAGTCAATAAAAAATCATTGAAAACATGTTAAATTTCCATGTTTAAAATTTTTTTTTGATGTCTGCAAAAATTAAGAGTTTTACCTTAGACGATTGCAGAAAATCTTGTTTTGGAGCAAGAAAAATACAATTCATGACATTGGTATTGATTCTTTTTAACATCCCTTAAACAAACACTTTCCCTGTGTCAAGTGACAACGGATAGTGAACTAAGCATGTTAATGCGACATTGCAGTTCACAACTATATGAGTGATTGAATAGTGAAAACAATCACGGAGCTATCAAATATTATATATCAAGTACCAGTAAATAAATTTCAAGGGAGGAAGAATATCATTGACTCTTTTTGAGACCATAGGTCTTAAGAGATGTGCAAATGTCTTCTACTAAGTCCAAATCATATCGCAAAATTCAGTTCTTAATCCATAAAGAACAAAGAGTTTCTCTGAGACTCTCAATGATGATGACAGCATGAAAATTTTTATTTTTCAAAATGTTCTCACCAGACATTAAGAGAAAGGGCAATGTGATTTTATTTCAAACAGTTTTTCCAAATTCAAAATTAATTATCTTCAAACTTTGAGAAAAGTTTGACATTCATGAAAGCTTACCTTCCCTTTGTCAATGATCCTCAAAACATCTGTCCTGTTTGTAATATCTAAATCAGGCGAGACCCCTTCAATTTCTCCAACGAACTGAATTAGTGTTAGAGAGAAAGAGGAGTTGGTGGTTTGAGGCATGAGGATAAAAAGGTAAAAATAAATGGCAATTACAAGAAGGAAAAATATCACCAATTCATTACATTCATCAAGCTGGCTACCACCTATTGATCCAGTGCCTTATGTAGCTATATTAATGTATTTGAGATAGCCATAGAGTATAGAATAGGGCAAATTATAATAAACATCTTACATTTTGTATGATGATGATAATAATAATAATAATAATAATAATAATAATAATAATAATAGTAACATTAATAATAAAAAAACAAAACACTTAAAATACCAAAATGACACCTTTTACCAAAGTATACAAAAATTAAAGCTAATTTGATAACAAATTGTCACATTTTAATATGTTTTGGGAACAAATGGCTCTAAGGAAGTATACCTGAACAGTTTCTGAGACATGGCCATCAATGAGATTATGGGGTTTATTGGGGTACATTGGAGATTTCAGTTCGTATCTATTCAGCGTACGTGGCTTCTCATTTTGAGCAGGGGAAGGCAAAGATCTGCGTGAGAACAGCTGTAAATAGAATTTAAAAAATAATAAATAAATAAGATTATAATGAAAAGAAAAAGCTTTGCGCAATAAAATTTCAATCAATGCTTGTATGAAAATTTAACTAGTAAGAAAAATGTTTCTTTTTTTTTTTCCTTCCAAAATGTCAATTATTGTCAATTATGAGAAATCTTGGTGAAATGTGCGCATACTTCCACCATACTTCAGCTTCCTCCAAAAAAGTGTTAATTCTTCTTTGAGAATTATAAGTTCTTATTCTTGACATAAAAAAAACTACTTGATATTCATAAAACAGGAAAGTTGTTCTTTGCGATTATATAAAAAATATTCTTTAAAAAATATAATGTTATCAATATAAATGTTTGACTGCTTTCTCTCTTTTCTATTGAATATGATAGTTTCATTTATAATTTAATAGAACATCATGAATCTTCAAAAAACATCCATGTATGTACATACATCAAATATGTATTTTACACTGGATTTATAGATAAAAATACAGTAAAAGACCAAAAGAAAAGACTATTTAAGTGCAAGAAGGTGCCTGACATTAGCTTCAAAGAGCATTCAAATGGAATGAAATCTACACAGAACTATAAGCATTATAAAGTACAAACAGATGTTTCCCAGGAGGTTACATGAAACCGAAATTCCTCTCATAACTCAGTTAAAGTAAAAAAAAAAAATAAAACCTGCATTAAAAAAAATGCGCATCACTCTAGTGTGCCAGCAGGACCTTCCAACATTTAGAGCCTAGTAATGAATTATAACCCTAAAATAGAGCTATTTAGAACAAACATACCATTGGTCAAACTGTGACAGATCTAGAAACTAGTATTATTTCCTCCAATAAAACTTAAAGAGAATAGCAAAGACAAGAAAAGTTCTTAGTTATATTGACATTTGATGATAGCCCAATATTTTTAAATAAGATATAATGTGCAACACAAAGTTTTAAGTCACATAACTTGTAAATGTCTAGTAATTACTGCTCAAGATTTGGTGAATACTGAGCTCAGCATCTAAGGCTGTAACTGAGCAAACCTACTTGTTGCAATTAGTAGCGTCTTTTGATAATTCATTTTAATTATCATTAAAGTCTTATATAAAGACACAACTTTAAAGACTCATAAAAGAAAAAGTATTTGCAGTAGCCAGTTCATTGTCTTTTTTGTTGCTTTGTTTTTGTATTGCTTGAGCATCTCCTATTCTATATACATGAATCTATAAAAATTTTCAATGGTTATGTTATATTAAACGGGTTTGTCTACTACCAGGTCAAGTTCTAGTGAGACTGCTCGAATGTAAGCACAATCAACTCAGGTAGCCCTATCATTCAAACAAGAAAACTGTAACAAATACTAAAAATTTCTATCCAGGTCTAAGCAATATCCTTGTGAATTGGAAACATTTTACACTCAAGCTTACAAAAATATTCCCATGCAGGGAAAAGAGGTAGTCTGAATGAGTCAAATGTTGAAGAATTTAAATTTTTTCAACCCACTTTGTTAAAAATTTCCGAATAAGTGGCAATTACAGGGCTCCAACTTATAATGCAAAAACAAAAAAATCTATATGGTATAAATTAAAACACAATACTTATCTTCTTCGGTCTTGTCCTGATTTGAAAATCAAGAGAATTTAAATCACTTCATATTTCACTCTTTAGACTCAGAGAAATATCGTTTACAAACAAAAAACATTCTGTTACAGAATATTTTACTGACATACTTTGCACAAAAATGTGTTTTCGTTTCACCTGGGAACAAGCTTCATGTTTTGTGTATTTAGTGGTAACTCATCTACAAATGGCTGGATATATATAGTTTGATAAATCATTAAATGTAGAAGATCTCCTCAGATGCCTTGGTACCGAAAAACAAGGTTTAAAATCAACAATTTAGGTAGATTCAGGTACTTTCACATTGATCATTAGTCTAGTCACAAACTTACAGTGGTCGACTTTTTGAATTGGGCAAATTTGCAGATATCGGACCAACTCACAATTAGGCTTCACAATTGAATGTTTCCCGACGAAATCCAAACTTGTAATTTAATGGGATTTTAAAGCAACACAAAAATACTTATATCTTGAAACATATTTATTTGCCACTAATAAAATCTTTATATTTGTATTCAGCATATCAAATTTATGAAGAAAAATACAATTTTAAAGGTTAGAGTGAGTTGGGCAGATAACTACAATAATACCTTGAATTGACCATCATAGAGACCAAAGGAATTACAATTAGTAGTGACATGTTTCCCGCATAGGCCTAGATCTAGTCCTTTAAAGCTTGATTTATTTTCACAGTTTGGAAACTTTGAAAACTATATTAACTTACTGAGCTAATCTAGATTTTAGACTATCTACATCTAGATGGACAAAGACAGAAATACAAGGTAAAGTTATTATTATGGATTTCTCAATAGATTTAGATCTATATCTCAATTAAATTTTTATGATTGTTACTATTTTGATGAAATACAAATTATTAAGATAATCATCGAAAAATCTACACTCTAGAATATGAATTTTAGAGCCGGTATTGCAGTATCTGTTTCGCGACAAACAACAAATCACCTTCAGCTTGTGTCTTGGTTCGTCCTTAGCAGACATAGCGAAGAAATCATGGTGGAACAGTGAATTAGATCCAGAACTATAGTGCAAGTAAACTAACAGTCAATTTCGATTTTAAAAAATATAAATCTAATCTTGGTCTCGATCAAACAAATCTGTGAAGATACTGGGTAATATTTTGATACTTGTTCATTAATATAATAAATATGAAATCTAGACTCTCTTTTATTGCTCTGAAGCCAAATCAAAATGCCATTTTCATGCGGAAGCTTGAAAGCGTAAATCGAAACAAAATTAAGATTCACCTCCCCTTACATTCTACGTGGGCGTGTCCCATCACGCTAGAGTTTTCATTGTGCGTTGTTTTAAAAAAATTTAACTAGCAATTAAGAAGGTGTATGTTTAGAAAGAAAAAGCCGGGGGAGGGAAGGGAAGTAACAAAAAACAGAAGCACCACATTTCCACTATTAATGAAAAATGAAAAAAAATTGATTAAAATTTTTTCTTTCATTTATTGATTCAGATTAGAGGGCTTCAACGTGCGTGTTTTAAAAATAATGCAAAAAAAAAACAAAACAAAACAAAAAAAAAAAACCCAAAATTACCTTGAATTTTAAAAACAAATGAAAAAAACAACAACAAACAAACAAAACAAAATGATGATTAATATATGTACATGGTTTAAATTAAAACTTCATACTTCTTTTGTTTTTACTTATGTTTTAGTCCAGTTCTTGAATTTTGCAATTTTAAAATAGAAAATTAACCTGGAAATCTCATCTTTAAGTTTTCTCTTGTTTCCTTCAAATGTAGTTCCTCTAAGAGTTAACACATGTTTCCCCCCCCCCCCCCTCTCTCTCTCTCTCTCTCTCTCTCTATATATATATATATATATATATATATATATATATATATATATCCCTCTCTCTCTTTCTAAATCACAAAATGCATAAAAAAGGGAGAGGAAGAGTAAAATAGAGGAAACGGAGAAAAAGAGAGAAGGGAGAGAAAAGGGCAAAGAGAACGGACTGCAAGGCAGACAGATATATGTAGATAGATATACACATAGATAGATAGATAGATAGATAGATAGATAGATAGATAGATAGATAGATAGATAGATAGATAGATAGATAGATAGATAGATAGATAGATAGATAGAGATATATACTATCATGAGGAATGGGGGAGAGCAGTCAGTTACATGCACAAGCAATAAACATATCAGAGAGAGAGGGAGTGTGTGGGTGAGAGAGAGAGCGATAGAGACAGGGAGAGAGAGAGAGAGAGAGAGAGAGAGAGAGAGAGAGAGAGAGAGAGAGAGAGAGAGAGAGAGAGAGAGAGAGAGAGAGAGAGAGAGAGAGAGAGAGAGAGAGAGAGAGAGAGAGAGAGAGAGAGAGGACAGAGACAGAGACAGACAGATAGACAGAGAAAGAGTAAGGGTGATGAAAAGATGGGAGGGGGAGAGGAATGAGAAGAGGTTGGAGAGAATGTGCACCAATGCAAAAAAAAAAAAAATAAATAAATAAAAAAATAAAAAAGAGAGAGAGGCAAAAAGAGGGAAGGGAGTAGAGCGAGAAAAGACAGGCAAGCGGAGTGAGATTAAAAAAAAAAAAAAAAGAAAAAAGGGAAAGAAGCAAAGATGAAATTACAGGAAGAAAGGGAGCCAGTGATAACGAAACAGAGTTATTTCGCGAGAAACTTAGAAATGAGAATGAGTGAAGAAGGAGAACTTGTGAAGGGTGGGGCGAAAACAATATATACAGAGGTCAAAATAATTACAAAGAAATAGAGAGTATGGTAAAATAG
>JAWDGP010002499.1:10000-49488 GCA_033675545.1 Elysia crispata
GACACACTACTATTTCTTCGATCCTGAAGCTATGCTCATATAAAAGAGAAATATTAAAATAATATTATAATCTGCATAAACAGTTTTTAAGTACAGCTCCACTCTAGGACTCCAGAGATGAGGAAATCATAAGGCAGCGATGAGCCATGCCTGGTATCAATCCGTGCAATGATGAATGACCAGACTACATCTCTGACAAAACATCCCTAACGCCGCAGACCTCTAGACCCATTCGCTCGACCAGACAAACTTCTCCCTCGGCACGTTGGTGTTGTGGTAGACACTCAGCTTTCGGACTAGAGGTCTCCATGTTCGAATAGAGAAAACCATCAAATTCTGTATTTCTCAAATCTATTTTAAAATTTTTTTAATGTTTTCAACTCTGATTAAAAGCCTCTGCATTCCAGCGAAATTTGCCTAAAGCTGCTACTGCCTTTCAGAAATTCACAACTGTCCATTTTATTTAAACCAACATGACAATGAACGTCTAAAGAGATCTATAAATAGATTTAGATTGTACAAAATTAGCCAAATAATTTTATTCTGACCAAGGCGTATGTTGAATGAGATTTTCCACACACATTCCGTCTCCTCTCTGTTCTAACATAATTAAGTACCAGTTTTAGGGAACGTTCAACAACCTAGATCTACGTAACGGTTAGAGTCGTGACAGGACCATCATCTAAAATATTTCTCATTTGACACCTGTCTAGGGGACATTCTTTGTAAAAACGTTTCTATAACTGACATGAATTTGGAGCGCCATCAATCAGGTTTTTCTTTTGTCCTGTAGTTTCATACAATATGCTTAAGAATTTGAAAATTTCATGAAAGTGAAGTAGACTGTCTCATTTGTTCTTACGCCAGACCTTGTTTTACAATAGAAGTTACCTCACGGCGTAGGTACTTATTAAAAAATCCATTGGCAAACTTGTGTGACCACCGACAGCTTTTTGTTGCGGCATACATCCGAGTGTACATAGAGCCTAGCCGTAACGGCCCTCTTGAGACATCGATATTAGTGTATCGATATCAGATTAAATGACAGTCCCCACTAGCCTCTAATGGCACGAAGGTGTGATTATCGATTTTGGTTTCGATTACTCGCACTTTCAGTATAATTGCCTGCGAGGATAACTTTATACTCCCTCGATGTGTCGCACTTTACCGGAACAAAATCTCTCCCTCCCCCCATTTTTATTTCAGACTTTCATTAGTCGATGATGGAGAATTTCTGTTAAATAGAATCCTCCATAGGGGTGCTGAGTCTTTTTTGGAGGAATGGTCTGAAAGTCGTTAACTCGTGCGGTTTGCAAGCTTTGATAAGGTCTAAAGGGCAGGCAGTGTAAGAGAGGTGGAAAGAGAGGAAAGGAGAGAGAGAGAGAGAGAGAGAGAGAGAGAGAGAGAGAGAGAGAGAGAGAGAGAGAGAGAGAGAGAGAGAGAGGGAGGGAGGGAGGGAGAGAGAGAGAGAGAGTGTGTGTGTGTGTGTGTGTGTGTGTGTGTGAGAGAGAGAGAGAGAGAGAGAGAGAGAGAGAGAGAGAGAGAGAGAGAGAGAGAGAGAGAGAGAAATAGTGCTTGTAGATATGTTTGTGTATATAAATCATTTTTGGTCCCTGACATTAAACCAAGGCTAGCAAGAGCATACAACCGATCAATCTAAAGAGCCTGTTATGCCTCACCTGTGAAGAAAAAAATCAAATTTGCTTTTCCTCCAGTTTCCTGCTTACGAAGATATCATCAATAATTTTGATCGTTGTAAAAGACAAATCTAAAAATACCAGAGATTCTTCAACAATACAGGCATAATCGATTTAGCTATCCGGTCTAGAGATTTTTTTTTTACTTCTGCAAGTATAAAAGTAATCCCCCTTTACGAGCTCGATCCGCCATTTTAACTTTCATCCTAGATAAGTGAAACTTTATGTCTAAGCGAATTAACCTTGGTTCGACAATTTCACGATCCTGTGAAAATCATTGCCATTTTACAATGTAAGAAATCTCTTGGTTATTTATAGAATTTCAAAAAAATTATCTTTAACATGGGCCTCACGCTCTGGCCTAAAGCTAAGAAGATGTTATGGGGAGATGTAGAATAATAACGAGTGTCCCATCTCGTCTCCCGCCATCCGCTCAATTGACTGCTTGAAGAACAAGCCAAGCCCAAATCACAAGTACATGTTTGATTTCCCCTTTCCTGTTTCAACACCATTTTCTATTTCTAAACTCTAATACCAAGGTTTTACTATAAAGGGAATCACCTAGTTCTGTATTTTCCTAATCTTTTTAAAGATCCTGCAAATCGCTTATTTGAGGGTATGAACTCCAGGGGAAATGGTCTAAAGGTGGTACTGTCTTGCAAGACTTCTTGGCTGCCCATGTTTTTTAACCTACTTGATAATAAACATTTCAAAGGATATATAAATAGATTTGGATTTCACAAAATTAGCTAAATTCTCTTATCAGCTTAACCGTAGAATTATTTCCAATTTTTCAAGGAAGACAACATAAATTCAAAGAGCTCTTTAATAAAAAAAAATAACATAGTATTACGACAACAAACTAATGCCCTCGATTTAACTCTATCTTCTGCTCGTCACAGTGTAAACTTTGACCTCTAACCCGTAAAGATGCCAAGCCGTGACCCTAGATCGTACGTGAGGGCTGAGCCGCTGCCCATCCCACCAGCAACGGGACTAAAACTGCAGGCTCGCAGCGAGACAGTTTTCAACCCGACTGTTCCTTCCAGAGAGGATGTCCGGAGATGGAACTATCACAGGAGGAAGATGCAGATGTCAGAGCAGGTTGGGATGGAAAGATAGTTTTTATTACTATCATGATGTTAGTACTAGGGGATGATAAAGATAGAAGTGTTAGTAATGATACTGGGTTGAATATCGGCTGTTGTGGACATAGTTGTTGATATCTTTACAAGAATATATATAAATATATAACACCTGGGGTCAAAAGATAGTATTCTTTACAAAAATCTAAAAGTGAGGCAAAACTTATTTTGTTTAATGAAATGTTCATTTGAAAAAAAAAAACAAACCAAAATATTTTTTAACAGAAAAATGGAAAAAGTGTAATACTTATGTTTTTGGATCTTAAAAATTACAATGTTGTACTATGATCAAGATCTTTTTTATCCTTTATCGCTCACCATCTCCACCTCTCCCTCTATCCCTTTTTCCATCCCTCCTTGATTCAGGGCTTCAACGCCCTCAACTATAAACCTTACAAAGGTATAGGTGACCCGTTCTATCTGGATGAGAAAAAGCTGATCCTTCACTCGTTGGGCCAGTGGGACGAGGTGAGAACCGCCAACTTTCACTCACGTCAGAAAGTACAAGCATCACATTTTGTTTTATAATACTTAACACATCGGTTACAACCACCATAACTCATGCCACTGGAACTTACTCTCGTAAAATTTCGTATCCCATCATCCCATCTCCCACAGCGGTTATTACCGGGTTATATTCGCCCATCAAATACCTCATCACATCTTGAACAGATTCTGCAGCCATCATGACATGTCAACAGAAAACTCACCTTGCGCATGGGCTACAGCCAATGAGCCGTCACATGTGACACAGTATCTGTCCCATAAAGTACATCACTGCTGCGACATAATTAGAAAATTTCGATCAGGAAACAGATTGTGATGAAGATTTAAGTGCAAGTGAAAATGAAATGTTTAATATTTTTTTTTGATGCTTCTAAATACTTGAGGTTAACACAACCTCCCCCCCCAAAAAAAAAAAAAAAAAAAAAAAAACAACAACAAAAAACAAAACAAAACAAAACAAAACAAAAACAAAAAAAAAAAAAAAAAAAAAACAATATCAACAACAACAAAACAATCGAAAAAAAACCCAACAAAAAAACAAAACACCCCCGCCCCCCCAAAAAAAAAACAACAAAAAAACAAAAAACAAAACAAAAACACACCAAACAACAAAACAAAACAAACTAAAACAACAACGACAACAACCAGAAACTGACGACTTTATCTATAATCGCACACTATTTGGAAACTGACCTTTGAACTCCTGCTCTGTTGATTATTTTGACCAATCAGAATCAAGAATGGGAGACTTCCAGTAGCTCTGAGGAAGACGACGACAACACGTCATCAGCTGACGCGCCAAAAGCTTCCATGGTGGGTAGCATCGTTGCCATAGCAACATGACTTGTGGAAACGTTTTTTTCTTTTACCATGGCTCAGCAAGACACAGCGATTTTGTTTGTTTCTTGTTTCTAAGTCAAAAAAAGTTCAACGGGGAGAGCTAGTTACGGAAATATTCAAAATTCCAATTGATATTTTGTACTCGTCATCTACAGACCTTTTGTTTCAAATAAAAATTGGAAATTTTAAACGTGTCAATTTTATCCTCTTTTATAATTTCTTTTATTTTTGCTCCTGCCTACACGCAAATAGAGTAAAATTAATTCCCTACTGTTGAAATCATCCTTTTGTTATTAATGAAATCCAAAAATTGCGTTAAAACTTTGTACCTTGAAAGAATCTTGTCTCAACTGACGTTACCAACTACATTCAAATCTCTTTAGAGCTTGAAAATAATAATAATAAAAAAGTCAATGAAATAATTCTGTACAATAAACGTTTAAACAAAATCTGTAAATTCTATTTACAGATTTAAAACACAAAAATATTCATTATCATGACTTGTAGGTTTAACTAACTGTGAGGCTAAGAATTCCCGCAAGGCAGTGCACATTATGCGAAATTTCGCAGCTTTCGAATAAGCGTTTCAGAGGATCTATTAGAAATGATTATTGTTATTTCTTATCCCTACTCCCGACCCTCTGTCCCTGACCTCTTCTCCAGACAGCGGCCAAGTTTGTGTTGAGGCGTACCAGGAAAGATTTGAACACCCTGAACAAAGAGGTTGTCAAGGGCAGGTGAGGAAGACGTGTGCTCCAACAAAAAAAGCTGTGTGTTTTCTCAAGTTATTATTCTAACCATTCATTGGAAGCGTAAATAGAAGGTTTAAATAAACAAAATAATAAACCGAAAAAAATCAAGAACAACATCAACAACAACAATAATAATAGTGATAATAATAATAATAATAATAATAATAATAATAATAATAATAATAATAATAATAATAATAATAATAATAATAATAATAATAATAATAATAATAATCACAACAACAACAATAACAACAACAACAACAACAGTAACAACAACAACAACAACAACAACAACTACAGCAGCAGCTGCAGGAACACAACAACAACAACAACAACAACAATAACAACATTACTCTCAAACTTTGGGCCAGTATTATGACATATAGAATTTGAGTCAAGTCAGTGATATTACTGATGGGGTGGGACCCAACCCAATCCCTATGAAAACAGAAAAAAAAAAGCAAATTCAATTAATTAAATTTTCCAAGATCTGAAAGCGGACCGCTACCAACGAAACCACCTGACGTCCCTCCTTTATCACCACCCTTGTAAGTGAAAGGGTATTTTTTTTAGCATAAAAAATTCAAGTTCTCTATGAACTCTCAAATGCTACCTCCTCTGCTTCTCTCTGTCTCTCTGCTTGTCTTATTCTTTCTCTGCCTCTGTCTCCCTGTCTCTATTTCTCTCTTTCTCTCTCTCTCTCTCTGTTTCTCTCTCTCTCGCTCTCTCTTTCTCTCTCTCTGTCTCTCTCTCTTTCTCCCTCTCTCTCTGTCTCTCAGTCTCTGTCTCTGTCTCTGTCTCTCTCTCTGTCTGTCTCTCTGTCTGTCTGTCTGTCTGTCTCTCTCTTTCTCCCTCTCTCTCTGTCTCTGTCTCTGTCTCTGTCTCTCTCTGTCTCTCTGTCTCTCTCTCTCTCTCTCTCTCTCTCTCTCTCTCTCTCTCTCTCTCTCTCTCTCTCTCTCTCTCTCTCTCTCTCTCTCTCTGTCTCCAGACTTTAACCAACTTTTGTTAGGATTCAAAGTCGAAATGTGTTGACACAAAACCCGATACCTTACACCCGGGCCACCCGCCGTACTTTCGCCAAATCCACAAACACAATATCGGAAATTACTTACCAGTCTTTAAATTTTGTGACAAAACCGCGTAATAAAAGATTATATTCGATACGAACCATTTTGCTTCTGAGTGATAATATTCAGACTCTTTTATTTCTTCCTATATTGAACGTCACTTAAATCTCGCAACCAGATCTAGATCTAGAATTAATTTGGTCTTAAAGCCCGGCAAGAGACCCAGACAGCCGCAGGTTTCCCCAGTTCACGGCATGGAATCAGATTAGTAAAGTGTCTCGATCTTTTGTGAAGCTTTGGGCTAACTCGAAACTTTTGAATCGATTAGAGGGTTTTGGGAATCGGTTACAATAACCACCCGTCGTTCACGGTAATTCGCACCTAGTCTTCAATGTTTATCTGTGTTGTGTTCCAAACAGTCAATTATCAATCTTATAATAAAATCTATGTAACAGCAATGAAAGTACAAACATTAATTTAAATAAAAAAAAAAAAAAAAAAAAAGCCAAAACATTCTTGGAATAGCTGGGTTCAAGCAATTGTGAATTTTTTTTTTTTTTGTTGAAAATTTCTGGTAAGGGAGATGACAGATTGTGCCCAGCTAGGACCTACCTCAGGCAGTTTGGCAGAGCTACACTTGAAAAGACTCAAAACTATGTGTTCTACCAGTGAACGTGCAGCGTCAACCAATCAATTAAAAAAAAAAAGTCAAACGATAAAAACCAACCAACCGTGAAAGTAACTCAGCGGGAGTGGCAAGCCAGAGTTCTGTCGACAGTTGTCTCCCCCTGGCGGTCATTCTGAGGTCTCACAGGGAGGCTTACGGGCCCTAAGCTAGACTACGACGTAACAATTTTAGACTGACCGACACCATTTGCATAAACTCCTCCCACCCAGCGGTACGTAGCATAATCGCTTTTCGCAAACATGCTAGCCTTCTCACCGAGAACGTAACTGTTATGTAAGGGTTACATGATGACTGCCAGCGATGCTCTAATGCTACCGGTACTGAGTACTAGCCTAGACCAGGTGCAAGCGCGCTATGGAGAGTGTTTCCACTGCATGCTCACACAGTTACATTACATAACAATCACATGATCCGAGACAGTTTTACCACCAGCAGCAGATTTTACTGGTTTTAACAGCTGACCAGACTGACCAGACCCAACGCTCGCTTGCGGCTTCCGATGTAAACATCGCAGGCCGATTTGCACACGTCACTAGGGAAACCACGTGTGTGTTACGTTATGACTCATGCTTACAGTACGTAACTCAATCTGCGAAACATGGCTAATGTCGTGCCAGCTCTTTCCTCCGCTTGACGGAGAAAACGCTGTTTCCGCACACGTTTTACGTCCGGAAACTTAAGGGACGTAAAACTCAATAAGTATCTTAGAATATCGCGTTCTAACTTTTTACCGTTTTTATTTAAATTTCACGTTTGTTAAGAACCCAGTCTTCTTCAAATCGCCCTGCTCGGCATAATGTGGTAGTTGTGAAGAGAAAAACCGTGAAAGAAAAAGGTGATAGAAGTCATAGCTTGGGTGAGGGACGTATCTCAAGCCGCCCATGGTTGCTGAATGATAGAACTTCGAGCTAAGGGTATCCGCTTTTGCCCCCTAATCAATGAAGGGGCAGAATGCATCATCAGTCATCATCTTTGTCCCGTTGTACCCAGATCATGGTAAGTGCGTACAAAAACGTACTGAGTAAATCTTGTTTGGAGCGCCAGAGCAGCGGAGACGCTGAAGTCTACTTGAACTTAAAGCATTTCGTTCTCCGAGGCAAACTGGAATCGATTTTAAAGGTAAAAAAAAATCCGGAATCGCCCAGGCCGGTACTAACATTGACTTAATACTTGATTTAGGGATTATGCGGGCTCTGTCCACAGGTGGTCAACACGGTCACCTGCTGGTCAGCGCGGGCGACTCGCTTACAGCTCTGTGTTGATCTTGTACCCACACCATTGACCTCAGTTCACTATGAGGTTTGCTGATTTTAGTGAGGGGGGGGGGGGGGGGGTTGGGTTAGGACAAGGTGGTCACTAATGTTCTTGTGACAAGGGAGATAGAATTGTTCAACGAAACTTTATTTCTAGCGTCATAATCAAGGTCACAGTTTAATGGACCTGAAGACAAATTTACTTTTGACCTCGTGATGTATTTACAGATTTGCATAAACGCTTTTCTGACGTGAATTACAAAGGCCACCATGATCATTACTTGCAAGATAATTTTCTTGTGCTGAAAAAGAGCGGAAATCGAAAAGTGCATGCCTTAACCAATAGAATCAATGACATGATAATGATCAGCACGACATGGTATGAACAGTTGCTGGTCTTTCTAGCTTGAAGCAAAGACCTAATATCGGATCACGTGACTTATGTAAATAGCGGTCGCATAATTCTTGTGAGAGCCTCTGGAGAGTTTGCCTTTTACACGATTCACAATCGATTGAACTTCCTGCAGGCAAGTTTGCCCTTTCTATTGAGTTATCGGTCACGTACAGTTCTAAAACTATGGAACGCACTGGTTTTTTGACTTAAGAATTCCCCTTATAATTGAAGAAGATGGTTCTGGTTTGATCTCGCAGACTGAAAGTTCAAAGTTTAACTGCTTCTCCTCTCCCTCTCTCTCCTCCTATACAAGCCTTGACATACCAGAGAGAGAGAGAGTATGCATCTACTAGGGAAATGGGGTAGAAAACTACCCCCGACATCCGGTTAGGAATAATCAGTATTTTTAATTCTTTGAAGAGTAGGGATTGAAAACGACCCCCTTTTGCCAAAAACATTTATGTTTAGGAAATGACCGATGGTCAATATGGTATTTAGCCTTTTGCTGCCAGTCAGGCAGGATCATTTGGAGAAATGAATGACTGAGGAATAGATAAAGTTTCAAAAATAAATTCCTACTACAAGTATAGTAAATCAGAGAATAACTGACCCCTGGGGTCGAAAATTACCCCCAACGTACGATTAGGGTATTAAAGCTTATTACAATACTGCCGCATGTTACCCTCTGATCTCTTACATTCCACATTGACCATCGGTCATTTCCTAAACTGAGTCACTGCGTTGCGGCCGGGTACCCATTCCACGGACGTATGAAATGTAAGATGATGGCTTTGACAACGCGATATTACAATCATATCCAATACTGGTGTCCCGTGTTAAACAGGCCTTCTCAAAACACGCTGCGTTCCCACAAGTATGTTTAAAAACTATAGCCTTACCAGCTCAACCTCGGTTCGAAATTTTAAAGAAAGAAAAATTTTCTGTAGGGCATAAATTATTACCATCTAAACTTGTGTTTTTACCCGTCTCCTCCACCGTAGCTCTCCTCAGTTGAATCCATTTTAATCATAAATAACGTGGATAGTCTTATGCCCTATACACTTCGTTTGCAATTCCGCAATTCATAAGTAACAAATCAAAGAATGAATAATAAAAATAAAATGATGAAGAAACAGACAAGCGAATAAATTATACGAATTAAATAAAGGTAACGAATAAAATAAATACATTTGCATTAGTTGCTCTAGAAAGAATCTGAATATATTTAAACGTTTCGATATCGATATCTAAATCGATGATTTATAGTACAAGAGGTAAGAAGAAAAGTTAGTTATTTATAGCTCCATGTTTATACCATTTCAAAAGTTCTATATTTATGCACCACTCGTCTCCTTTGCTCTGTGACCTCCTCCTTGACCTTTGCTCTATGACCTCCTCAGGAGCATGATTAGGAACGTGCGCCTGGGTCACGGACTTTTTGACCTCATCAGACAGGAGAGGTTAGCTAAGGTGAGATTTTCCCCTAGCGTCTACATCGAACACATTGGTTTTAATTGCTATTCTTGATACAGTCATACTATGGTCATGGCATTAAACAGAGCTCCCAATTTTGCTCCAGTCCTGATTTTGAGGACTTTAAATTAAAAGCCGTCAATTCGAGATCAAAGTATTTATCTCAGGTACAGCTGTAGTTGCCAGGACATTTGCGTCAACAGAAAGCCTTGGTCATTACATTAAAGTCTTAAATTTATGAGTTCCAGTGTAATGTGCTAAGAACTATGAAAATAATGGTAGGATAATGGGAACTCACCAGAAGATAATTTATTAAGAACACTTGGTATTGAGTAACCTCCCTTTTCAAGTTCTCCTTCCCATTGTCCAACTTATATTTAGGGTGGCCTAATTTTCATTAAAATAAAGAGAGGAAAAATGGGTGAAAATGAGAAATGGGTGGGGTCGGGGTGAAGTGAGAGAAACATCTTATATAATCGAGTAGTGTATGGGCTCTATCGACCACCCAGGAAGTGGTGGGCTGGGGGTGAAGTGAGAGAAACATCTGATATAATCGAGTAGTGTATGGGCTCTATCGACCACCCAGAAAGTGGCGCGGGCTGGAAGGGGGGGGGGGGAGGGAGGGGAGTGAGAGAAACATCTGATATAATCGAGTAGTGTATGGGCTCTATCGACCACCCAGAAAGTGGCGGGCCTGGGGTGAAGTGAGAGAAACATCTGATATAATCGAGTAGTGTATGGGCTCTATCGACCACCCAGAAAGTGGCGGGCTGGAATGGGGGAGGGGGGGAGGGAGGGGAGTGAGAGAAACATCTGATATAATCGAGTAGTGTATGGGCTCTATCGACCACCCAGAAAGTGGCGGGCATGAAGGGGGGTGAGAGAAACATCTGATATAATCGAGTAGTGTATGGGCTCTATCGACCACCCAGAAAGTGGCGGGCCTGGGGGGTGAAGTGAGAGAAACATCTGATATAATCGAGTAGTGTATGGGCTCTATCGACCACCCAGAAAGTGGCGGGTCTGGGGTGAAGTGAGAGAAACATCTGATATAATCGAGTAGTGTATGGGCTCTATCGACCACCCAGAAAGTGGCGGGCTGGGGGGGGGGGAGGAAGTGAGAGAAACATCTGATATAATCGAGTAGTGTATGGGCTCTATCGACCACCCAGAAAGTGGCGGGCTGGGGGGGGGGGAGGAAGTGAGAGAAACATCTGATATAATCGAGTAGTGTATGGGCTCTATCGACCACCCAGAAAGTGGCGGGCTGGGGGATGAAGTGAGAGAAACATCTGATATAATCGAGTAGTGTATGGGCTCTATCGACCACCCAGAAAGTGGCGGGCCTGGGGTGAAGTGAGAGAAACATCTGATATAATCGAGTAGTGTATGGGCTCTATCGACCACCCAGAAAGTGGCGGGCTGGGGGGTGAAGTGAGAGAAACATCTGATATAATCGAGTAGTGTATGGGCTCTATCGACCACCCAGAAAGTGGCGGGCCTGGGGTGAAGTGAGAGAAACATCTGATATAATCGAGTAGTGTATGGGCTCTATCGACCACCCAGAAAGTGGCGGGCCTGGGGTGAAGTGAGAGAAACATCTGATATAATCGAGTAGTGTATGGGCTCTATCGACCACCCAGAAAGTGGCGGGCCTGGGGTGAAGTGAGAGAAACATCTGATATAATCGAGTAGTGTATGGGCTCTATCGACCACCCAGAAAGTGGCGGGCCGGGGGTGAAGTGAGAGAAACATCTGATATAATCGAGTAGTGTATGGGCTCTATCGACCACCCAGAAAGTGGCGGGCTGGGGGGTGAAGTGAGAGAAACATCTGATATAATCGAGTAGTGTATGGGCTCTATCGACCACCCAGAAAGTGGCGGGCCTGGAGTGAATTGAGAGAAACATCTGATATAATCGAGTAGTGTATGGGCTCTATCGACCACCCAGAAAGTGGCGGGCTGGGGGGTGAAGTGAGAGAAACATCTGATATAATCGAGTAGTGTATGGGCTCTATCGACCACCCAGAAAGTGGCGGGCTGGAAGGAGGGGGGGGGAAGGGAAGTGAGAGAAACATCTGATATAATCGAGTAGTGTATGGGCTCTATCGACCACCCAGAAAGTGGCGGGCTGGGGGGTGAAGTGAGAGAAACATCTGATATAATCGAGTAGTGTATGGGCTCTATCGACCACCCAGAAAGTGGCGGGCTGGGGGTGAAGTGAGAGAAACAGCTGATATAATCGAGTAGTGTATGGGCTCTATCGACCACCCAGAAAGTGGCGGGCTGGGGGGTGAAGTGAGAGAAACATCTGATATAATCGAGTAGTGTATGGGCTCTATCGACCACCCAGAAAGTGGCGGGCTGGGGGGTGAAGTGAGAGAAACATCTGATATAATCGAGTAGTGTATGGGCTCTATCGACCACCCAGAAAGTGGCGGGCTGGGGGAGGGGAGTGAGAGAAACATCTGATATAATCGAGTAGTGTATGGGCTCTATCGACCACCCAGAAAGTGGCGGGCTGGGGGGTGAAGTGAGAGAAACATCTGATATAATCGAGTAGTGTATGGGCTCTATCGACCACCCAGAAAGTGGCGGGCTGGGGGGTGAAGTGAGAGAAACATCTGATATAATCGAGTAGTGTATGGGCTCTATCGACCACCCAGAAAGTGGCGGGCCTGGGGGGTGAAGTGAGAGAAACATCTGATATAATCGAGTAGTGTATGGGCTCTATCGACCACCCAGAAAGTGGCGGGCTGGGGGGTGAAGTGAGAGAAACATCTGATATAATCGAGTAGTGTATGGGCTCTATCGACCACCCAGAAAGTGGCGGGCTGGGGGAGGGGAGTGAGAGAAACATCTGATATAATCGAGTAGTGTATGGGCTCTATCGACCACCCAGAAAGTGGCGGGCCTGGGGTGAAGTGAGAGAAACATCTGATATAATCGAGTAGTGTATGGGCTCTATCGACCACCCAGAAAGTGGCGGGCTGGGGGGTGAAGTGAGAGAAACATCTGATATAATCGAGTAGTGTATGGGCTCTATCGACCACCCAGAAAGTGGCGGGCTGGGGGGTGAAGTGAGAGAAACATCTGATATAATCGAGTAGTGTATGGGCTCTATCGACCACCCAGAAAGTGGCGGGCCTGGGGTGAAGTGAGAGAAACATCTGATATAATCGAGTAGTGTATGGGCTCTATCGACCACCCAGAAAGTGGCGGGCTGGGGGGTGAAGTGAGAGAAACATCTGATATAATCGAGTAGTGTATGGGCTCTATCGACCACCCAGAAAGTGGCGGGCTGGGGGGTGAAGTGAGAGAAACATCTGATATAATCGAGTAGTGTATGGGCTCTATCGACCACCCAGAAAGTGGCGGGCTGGGGGGTGAAGTGAGAGAAACATCTGATATAATCGAGTAGTGTATGGGCTCTATCGACCACCCAGAAAGTGGCGGGCCTGGGGTGAAGTGAGAGAAACATCTGATATAATCGAGTAGTGTATGGGCTCTATCGACCACCCAGAAAGTGGCGGGCTGGAAGGGGGGGGGAGGGAAGTGAGAGAAACATCTGATATAATCGAGTAGTGTATGGGCTCTATCGACCACCCAGAAAGTGGCGGGCCTGGGGTGAAGTGAGAGAAACATCTGATATAATCGAGTAGTGTATGGGCTCTATCGACCACCCAGAAAGTGGCGGGCTGGGGGGTGAAGTGAGAGAAACATCTGATATAATCGAGTAGTGTATGGGCTCTATCGACCACCCAGAAAGTGGCGGGCTGGGGTGAAGTGAGAGAAACATCTGATATAATCGAGTAGTGTATGGGCTCTAACGACCACCCAGAGGGTGGCGGGGGGGGGGTGATGTGAGATAAACATCTGATATAATCGAGTAGTGTATGGGCTCTATCGACCACCCAGAAAGTGGCGGGCTGGGGGGTGAAGTGAGAGAAACATCTGATATAATCGAGTAGTGTATGGGCTCTATCGACCACCCAGAAAGTGGCGGGCTGGGGGATGAAGTGAGAGAAACATCCGATATAATCGAGTAGTGTATGGGCTCTATCGACCACCCAGAAAGTGGCGGGCTGGAGGGTGAAGTGAGAGAAACATCTGATATAATCGAGTAGTGTATGGGCTCTATCGACCACCCAGAAAGTGGCGGGCGGGGGGTGAAGTGAGAGAAACATCTGATATAATCGAGTAGTGTATGGGCAATATCGACCACCCAGAAAGTGGCGGGCTGGTGGGTGAAGTGAGAGAAACATCTGATATAATCGAGTAGTGTATGGGCTCTATCGACCACCCAGAAAGTGGCGGGCCTGGGGTGAAGTGAGAGAAACATGTGATATAATCGAGTAGTGTATGGGCTCTATCGACCACCCAAAAAGTGGCGGGCTGGGGGGTGAAGTGAGAGAAAGTGAGAGAAACATCCGATATAATCGATTAGTGTATGGGCTCTATCGACCACCCAGAAAGTGGCGGGCTGGGGATGAAGTGAGAGAAACATCTGATATAATCGAGTAGTGTATGGGCTCTATCGACCACCCAGAAAGTGGCGGGCTGGGGGGGGTAAAGTAAGAGAAACATCTGATATAATCGAGTAGTGTATGGGCTCTATCGACCACCCAGAAAGTGGCGGGCGTGGAGTGAAGTGAGAGAAACATCTGATATAATCGAGTAGTGTATGGGCTCTATCGACCACCCAGAAAGTGGCGGGCCTGGGGTGAAGTGAGAGAAACATCTGATATAATCGAGTAGTGTATAGGCTCTATCGACCACCCAGAAAGTGGTAGGCTGAGGGGGGGAAGTGAGAGAAACATCTGATATAATCGAGTAGTGTATGGGCTCTATCGACCACCCAGAAAGTGGCGGGCTGGGGGGTGAAGTGACAGAAACATCTGATATAATCGAGTAGTGTATGGGCTCTATCGACCACCCAGAAAGTGGCGGGCTGGGGGGTGAAGTGAGAGAAACATCTGATATAATCGAGTAGTGTATGGGCTCTATCGACCACCCAGAAAGTGGCGGGCCTGGGGTGAAGTGAGAGAAACATGTGATATAATCGAGTAGTGTATGGGCTCTATCGATCACCCAGAAAGTGGCGGGCTGGGGGAGGGGAGTGAGAGAAACATCTGATATAATCGATTAGTGTATGGGCTCTATCGACCACCCAGAAAGTGGCGGGCTGGGGGGTGAAGTGACAGAAACATCTGATATAATCGAGTAGTGTATGGGCTCTATCGACCACCCAGAAAGTGGCGGCGGCAGCGGAGAAGAAGAAAAGCCTGGAGCAGCAGCGGAATCAGTGGCAGGCGGCGCGGGACAGCTCCAGCGACACCGACTCCGACACAGGATGTGACCTCACTGCCAACCCGTCCGACCTCGACGACGACCTGGCCAAGGATGAGGACCTCGAGAAGTAAGGGGCAGCCACCCTCCCCTTCCCCCCCAAATAAAAAAAAAAAAGAACATTTTTAAAAATTAGTTTATCTTATATTGAGGGGAAAATTTGTTGGCAGTGGGTGTGGGTTTTTAAAAGTTATCCCATTTTAGAATCGCTCCATCTTGTTTTACGCCTAAACCTTCCAAAATATTATACAGGCTTTGTGACCGAAGAAAGCGGGTGAAGTAATTACGCCCCCTTAGGAAGGGAATTTTTCTGACGTATATCCGGGTCACTAAATTTGTGAACTCCCTTGACGATGCCGGTGGCTTACGGAAAACCCCGCCAGTCTAGGATAAAGCTATATTTAGACACCGACGCCGGGTTTCCTTCGTAAAGCCTCGATTTCGATAAGGGTTCTGTCTACGCTAACTCTAGAATTATTTCTCTCTGGACGGAGAGGGAACCTAGGTGATATTCATATGGGTCCTCTGTTATTATCTCTCTCTCTCTCTCTCTCTCTCTCTCTCTCTCTCTCTCTCTCTCTCTCTCTCTCTCTCTCTCTCTCTCTCTCTCTCTCTTTCTCTCTCTCACTCTCAATCGATTTATATTTCTTTCTACCTGACTGCCTATATATCTCTGAATCGATGATTTATGGTGTCTATATTTGAATATACAGAGACAAATTAAGAAAAAACATCCATAAAAGCACAGAATCTTTATATGCACATGTATGTATGTATATTATATCCAACTATGCACCCGTCTTATTTTCTTACCTTTGTCTCAATATTCTTATAATTTCATACATCCTTTCTCTACCAATGCACACCTACCTGTTTTCTTTCTTTCACGACAATTATGTCATTCTATCTATAAATATAGATCTTTTATTTTATCAACTTATACAAGCACTCATGTCTTTTGAGGTGAAACATTTGGTCACTATCAGATGCTGTCTCGTCCACCTAATATACTGCAGATATGGGCGAAGTTTCTTTAAGCTTTTCCATCTTATTTATTCATTTTTCGTTTTTTTTTTTCATGGTGGAAAACAAAGATAGGTACATCCGACCGCTGAAAACACTTAAGGCGCTATTTCAACCTGATAGTTTAAATAATTTGCGCAATTAAGCGTAACTTATAATCTAGTTAAAAGGGCTTAAAAATTATTTGTTTTGTTTTTTCGCCGATTATGTTACCATTGTCCGCCTCCATGTCGATCATAGTTTTCATTATAATTATTGTATCACACACCGGTGCTCCGCTCAATACCACTGCCAAATTGCGTTAGAAGAATCGATCGATCGGACGATATCTAGTATTGGAAACTCCAACACAGCGTGATATTGAAGCCTTTAGTGGTGTTTATAGCGAGTCTGGGAGGGTAAGGGGAGATAATCGAACCTATCTGAGAAAGTGACACTACGAATTCTTTGATTTACAAATCACACTTTGTCAGCTCCTAAGCCAACACACTCGTCTCTACAAGTTAGAATCTCTCTTGTATTTATTTATTCATTTTTTTAAAAATCACTGTGTATAATCCCTCCAGCACCTTCTATACTCTGTGTCCTCCCTCCTCCACTCCTCAGCTACTTCGGGCCGAATCTGCAGGACAGCCATGACGAAACCGGGCTCGCTAATGGCGGCCCTTCATTGGCTGACGAGGACAGCAGGTACTCGAGCTGAAATTAGAATTGCTGGTTATTCAGACCATTCTACCATTTAAAAAAAAAAGATGGTAGTGTGAGGGGTTTTCCAAATTTCGGACAAGGTACTCTTGGTATTGCTGCGGAGAAAATTGACTTTTCGGAAAAAAAGTTTTAGAAGTGTGGTGCAAAAGCAGACTGCCACACCCATAGTGTATCTTTCCTTACATGTAAGTGTTATAGTTTCACAAGAGAGCGAGCTTTGTACAGAACCTTCAGGGTACAGCGATGTCCAAGTTTGTTAATTCCACAGAATTCGTTAGATTCTTCTGGAACCCCAGCTTGGCCTTCCTTGCAAACCTTTGCAGGATTACAGAGAAATAAATATACAGCTCTTAACGGCTATGTTTTTTCTCGTCAAGGATATTTTAGCCAGCCTAACTCGTTCTGCACCAGTGTAATCAGAGCAATACTTCTGTTTCTATCTGACATAGCCCTAGGATTACATCTTTCAAGCACATTGTATTCATAACTGAAGCACTTCTTGTTATGTTTGCTCTATCTGAATTCTCCTCATTCTTGGGTGATTCTTGGGAAAGAAAAAGAAAACAGAGGAGTGCATAAGGTTATTATTAGATGAAAAGGTTGGTGAATAGATACAAAGAAGAGATAGATAAATAGAGGAGAGAGCGAGAAAGAAAAAAGTAGACAGACAGAAATTGAGAGTGTTAAATAGATACAACGAGTGAAAAACATATATAAAGATGGCAAACCAAGATTTAAACTACTAGGTAATCAATTTTGTTATTATCAATATACATATATATATATATATATATATATATATATATATATATATATATATAAAGAGAGAGAGAGAGAGAGAGAGAGAGAGAGAGAGAGAGAGAGAGAGAGAGAGAGAGAGAGAGAGAGAGAGAGAGAGAGAGAGAGAGAGAGAGAGAGAGAGAGAGAGAGAGAGAGAGAGCACTACTTCTCTCCCCTAGCTAACAACCTGATCCACAACAACCCACATTTAAACCCCCCCCCTCCCCCCCCCCCCCCCACCGCGCCCACCTCCTAGAACCCCGCGATCCCCCACCTCAAAGATGTCGAGCGCCAAAAGTCGCCTGACGTCTGCCCGGAAGAAGAAAGGTGCCGCGCCACGCCCCTTCACACCCCAGCACAACTGTCTCACAGAGGTCACAGAATACAACGAGGAGATTTCGAGGTATGCATCCAAAACAATACGAATAATTAAATAATTTAAAAAAAAAAAATTCAAATCTATTTATAGACCATTTCTTGTCAAGCAGGTTTAATGCTCATGTTTAACTATATTTTTTTTACATTCAAATCTTTTTATTCATCAATCACAATTTTATAGGTTCATACTCAGAGTTAACTTTTTTTTTTTGTTTAAATTCAAATCTTTTTAAAGATCAATCATGTACATATAGGTTCATACTCACTTGTTTTGTGGGGACTTATAAATTTTTTAAAAGCTTTCAAAAAGGTTTTGAAATAGATTTGGAAAGGACAGAATAAGTCAATTTCCCCAATTAATCATGATTTAGTACAAGGGTTTGAAATTGAAAATAACATGACATTTCGGGTTGAAGATTATACCAGCTGATAGTTTCGTGGACTCAAAAGAATATCTATAATTTAACAATAAAAACTAAAGGGGTCTTAACGGAAAAAAAAAACCCAACAAATAAACTGATATTTTCAATTAAAAAAAATTGTGATCAATTTTTGGAAATAAAAAGATTTCAAGTCGAATTTTTTGTTTTCAATCGTATGTAATTTCGTGTGCAATATTTTCTTGAAATGATTTTTAAATTTGGTCGAAAAAGTTTGTTTATAAATCAGGTTTTTTCGTTTTTTTTTTTGAAAAAAAAAAGGATCCTAGTTTTACTTTTCAGTTAAAGCCATGAAATTTGAACTTTTCATGCAATTTTTCGACCTGTGGCTTAGTTTCAAACATCCCTCCAAGTTCTTTTGCAGAGAGGGTGAGACTTGTCTACAATGGACAATAAAGTCACGACAACAAGGCACGCATTAATGTGACATCAGAAAATACTGTAAATTTAACAACTCTTTACATAAATATTTGACTTTGAGCTGATATTTCGAGTAAACGAAGAAAGTTTGAAAACGTGGACTCAATCTTTTAAATTTATGTTAATGAAACTTAATACCTTTGATTTTCCAATAAAATTACTACTCATAAGCCAGCAATATTTATTACACCACTGTTTAAGCTTTCTATATTTGTGAAGGACATCGGCACCGCTGTTTAAGCTTGCGATATTTATGACACCACTGTTTAAGCTTGCGATATTTGTGATACTATTTGTCAAGCTTGCGGTATTTATGATTACAATTCTGTTGAATTCGACTTGCATGCAGCTATACACGCCTAGATCTATATTCTGTATCTTTTTTTATGCCAGTAAAACGCTGTTCCGTCAACTGTACAAGTCTAGATCTATATTTTGTGTCTGATTTGATTTCAGAGAAGCGCTGTTCCGTCAACTGTACAAGTCTACATCTATATTTTGTGTCTGGTTTGATTTCAGAGAAGCGCTGTTCCGTCAACTGTGCGCACTCAACTGGATCCTTGATGCCATGAACATGGAGCCGGGCTACGTCATTCCATCAACTGTACAAGTCTACATCTATATTGGGTATTTGTTTTAATTCCAGAGAAACTCTTTTCAGTCAACTGTACAAGTCTAGATCTATATTTTGTGTCTGATTTGATTTTAGAGAAGCTCTGATACGTCAACTGTACAAGTCTAGATCTATATTGAGTATTTCATTTAATTCCAGATAAACTCTTTTCCGTCAACTGTACAAGTCTACATCTATATTTTGTAGGTGATTTGATTTTAGAGAAGCGCTGTTCCGTCAACAGTACAAGTCTACATCAATATTTTTTCTCTGAATTGATTTTAGAGAAGCGCTGTTGTGTCAACTGCACAAGTCTACATCTATATTTTGTGTCTGATTTGATTTCAGAGAAGCTCTGTTCCGTCAACTGTACAAGTCTACATCTATATTTTGTGTCTGATTTGATTTCAGAGAAGCGCTGTTCCGTCAACTGATAGTTTAGATCTGTCTGGTTTTATTTGTTGTCTGTATTCACTGATAGTTTGATGCCATGAACATGGAGCCGGGCTACGTCATGCCTCCCATCTCCACCAGCTGGTCCTATCTGTGAGTTCGATCTGTCTGGTTTTATTTGTCGTCTGTGTTCACTGATAGTTTAGATCTGTCTGGTTTTATTTGTCGTCTGTGTTCACTGATAGTTTAGATCTGTCATGATCTTTACTCCCATTACTCATCCCTCCACGCTCACATGTATGTATGAATCTGACTCTCCGGGTTCATAGTTTCGATGGAACCACTTATCTCATCTTTGAGTTCACTCTGTCTGTTACACCGTCGGTCTTAAGTGCCGCTTGTCCAGAGAAGAAAATCAAATACACACACACACACACTGCTTCAAGTCTTAAAGGCACTAGGAAAAATTAGGTACATCATAAAACAAACAATCTGTGGTGAGCAGAACTGTGTTCCATTCCTGTTCCCCAGCCAAGTTGCAAACAAGAAGAACACTCTGAAGAAGGCAGGTGAGGAGAGACGGGCAGAGAGAGACTGGGATGCCTGGCTGAACAACCATCAGAGAGTGAGTTACCTTAATTCTCTCTACACAACCAGCGCTTGTGAGCAAAATAATGGGGAAATCATTTAATCTGACATTTTTTTTTCTACTTAGAACTAAAGGTCATGATATGTACAAGATGGTTATGAAATATATTAAAATCTGCTCTCTAAAGTAATAAAGAAAAAAAATATTATAAATTGAAGATTAAAACCAGTCCTTTTTTAGTTTACTGATCCTTAATTTTTATTCCCTCAGGAGATATCTAGCTCTCAGATCTTATATAATTTACTCTAGTTGAATTTTCCGGACTGCAGTCAAGACTACGAACTCTTTCTACCCGTCCGTCCGTTACCGTATGAAGATGAAGAGGCTAAACCAAGGGATTGCTCAAGGAAGAAAAATAAAATAGAATACATGAATCAAAAAAAAAAAAAAAAAAAAAATAAATAAATAAAGCAAAAATAAAGCAAAAAAGAAAAAAAGAAAAAAAAAAACCTCAGAAGAACAGCAACAACAACAAAAATCCACTCCCCCCACCCCCCCCAAACCCTCCCAAATGTCGGTAAGTATGTTGTGTTGTATCACCGACTACCATCGAGGTAGCTGCCCAGTTCTGTAGCGGCATGATTCCTTCTAGTGGAGACTTTATATCCTCTGCAGCAGAGAACTGTGTGACCTGTGTGAAGATCCGAACAGATGTAGACAAATATTTCACCTCGAATGATAATTCTGGTCTTGTAACATAAAATACTAACGCTCAAACAAACTGTTCTACACCCCCCCCCCCTCTCCCCCCCTTAAAACACACACACACATACACACATCCTAACGCGTGTAATACGATATCCTCAGGTCCAGAAGAAAGTTCGTGTTAACCGGCTGTCCAGAACGTCTCGTCTGATGAGTCATCCCCGCATCTCGCTACAGTCGACCAGCATCAGCCCTAGTAGCTCCTCATCACAGGTCAGGGGTCGTTCTGGTGGTATAGATAGTGGTAGTAGTAGTAGTAGTGGTAGTAGTAGTGGTAGTGGTAGTAGTGTAGTAGTGGTAGTAGTGGTAGTAGTAGTAGTAGTAGTAGTAGTAGTAGTAGTAGTAGCAGCAGTAGCAGTAGTAGGGGTAGTAGTAGTAGTAGTAGTAGTAGTAGTAGTAGTAGTAGTAGTAGTAGTAGTAGTAGTAGTAGTAGTAGTAGTAGTAGTAGTAGTAGTAGTAGTAGCGGTAGTAGTAGTAGTAGTAGTGGTAGTAGTAGCAGTAGTAGCAGTAGTAGTAGTAGTAGTAGTAGTAGTAGTAGTAGTAGTAGTAGTAGTAGTAGTAGTAGTAGTAGTAGTAGTAGTAGTAGTGGTGGTGGTAGTAGTAGTGGTGGTGGTAGTAGTAGTGGTAGTGGTATAGTAGTAGTAGTAGTAGTAGTAGTAGTAGTAGTAGTAGTAGTAGTAGTAGTAGTAGTAGTAGTAGTAGCAGCAGTAGCAGCAGCAGCAGCAGCAGCAGCACTGGTAGTAAAAGTTATAGTCAGTCTAATTTCTACTTTTCCAGTCTTTGTTGTTGTCATTATTTTACATCCATCTCAAACCTCGTGGTGGGGCTTCAGGTAAACAATTTAGCAGCATCCCAACCTTTCCTGACGGCTCCATCCAACCCGAGAGAAGCCGCAGACGCCAGGACTGTCTCCCCTGACGAGGATGAGAGTTTTCATAAAACAGGTGGGGCGAGATCTGAAGGTTACTGGCACAGTCAAAAAAATGGTTTTTTGTTTTTTTTTGTTGGTCTGAGACTTTCTCACAGATAACGAGGTAGGCAAATATGGTGTTTTAACTTTCGTATAAATATTCTATTATCTTATAAACCAGTTTATTAAATATTTTGGTAGCAAATTAGTCGATTGAATTTTTATTTTAAAAAAGCGTTTTTTTTAAACACATAAAAGTATATAATTTTTTTTTTAATTCAACAAAGCTGAACAGTCAGCGAGTGATTCTTATATATGACCTTAGGTATTATGTAGTACTCTTCATCAGAGCAAGCGACTGTTTTCTTTATGCTATGAAATGGAGAAAGATTTTAAAGTTAAACGCATATTTCTGACGCAACGGGCTTTTTTTCGAACCTGATCAATAAAGTCTTTTAAAAAAATGGATATGGATTAGAAGCGCAACACGCCTTGTTACAATTTGCAGGAATCTTTAAGTTCTTGGACGAGTACTATGACAGCTTGAGGAGGGAGGAAGAGGCCCAAAGAGGGGCGGAGCCTAGCACTGCCCCGCCCACTGCAGTAACAGAGACCAATCAGACGCCAGGGTCTGCAGAGGAGAGTGTTGTGAAAAAGAAGTGAGTGTTGTCTTATATCTTATTGTTGTGAGGACGAGTGGAGAAAGAGAAATATGAATAGATAATTAGGTAAATAGATATTAACATACAAACATAGATAAATTAAAAGATAGATAGATAGAAAAATATACTGATAAATAGATATATTGATAGATAGATAAATAAATAAATAGACAAATATTTATTAGATAAAAAATGCGAGATGGAACGCTAGACTGAGAGAGAGAGAGAGAGAGAGAGAGAGAGAGAGAGAGAGAGAGAGAGAGAGAGAGAGAGAGAAGAGAGAATAGAGACAGAGAGATAGAGAATGAGTGAGAGAGAGAGAGAGAGAGAGAGAGAGAGAGAGAGAGAGAGAGAGAGAGAAGAGAGAATAGAGACAGAGAGATAGAGAATGAGTGAGAGAGAGTAAAGCAGATAGTAGCAGCCTAGAAATAGATAGCTGTAGAAAGAAAGGAACCACAACCATAACTATGATTGCTTTTCTTACTTCCTTGCACTATGGAATTATTTTGATTAAATTTCTCTCCTCACAGGCACAGAGAAGGAAGATCTTCAAAGAAATCTAAAAACCAAGACACTCTGGTATGATATTTGTAGATGCTTTATATAGTGAAGAAAGATCTTTTATTTGTTTGTCTCTGGCTCTCCCTCTCTCTCTCTCTCTCTCTCTCTCTCTCTCTCTCTCTCTCTCACTAATCCTTTACTCTCTGCCTCTCTGTTTGTCTGTCTGTCTGTCTGTCTGTCTGTCTTTCTCTCTCTCCCCCCCCCTCTCTCTCTCTCTCTCTCTCTCTCTCTCTTTCTCGCTCTCACTCTCTCTCTTCCTCCTCCTCCTCCTCCTCCTCTCTCTCTCTCTCTCTCTCTCTCACTAATCCTCCTCTCTCTCTGCCTCTCTGTTTGTCTGTCTGTCTGTCTCTCTCTCTCTCTCTCTCTCTCTCTCTCTCTCTCTCTCTCTCTCTCTCTCTCTTTCTGCCTCTCTGCCTATTTCACCTCCTCCAGCCCTTCAATGTTTCCTACTCTTCTCCTTGCTGTCCTCGACCCATCTTGTCATGGTATCTCTCTATCTTCCTGCCTATGTCTGCATCTCATCCTTTAGTTGAAAAATGGTTATGGATTGTTTGAGAAGTCCTTGAGTGTTGGTGCAGCTTAGTGAAGAAAAGTTTGAAGGTTGGCTGAGGATTGGTTGTGGATTGGTTGATTGGAGGAGAGAAAAATAAGAAGAGATAGATGTAGAGAAGAAGATAGAAAAGATAAAAGGAAAAAGGAAAAAAAAGTAGAATGAGTCGCGCAGAAAATTATGTTGTTGTTTTCGATGATGACGATGAAGTTGATGATGATGATGATGATGATGGTGGTGGTGATGATTATAATGACGATGATGATTATGATGACGATGATAGTGATTATGATGGTGATGATGATGATGACGATGATGATGATGATGATGATGACGATGATGATGATTATGACGACGATGATGAAGATGACGATGATAACGACGACGACGATGATGATGATGATGATGATGACGATGTTTATGATGATGATGATGATGATGATGATGATGATGATGATGATGATGATGATGATGATGATGATGATGATGATGATGATGATGATGATGATGATGATGATGATGATGATGATGATGACGATGATGATGATTATGATGATGATGACGATGTTTATGATGATAATGATGACGATGTTTATGATGATGATTATGATGACGATGATGATGATGATGATGATGATGATGATGATGATGATGATGATGACGATGATGACGATGACGACGAGGGTTATGATGACGATGATTATGATGAAGACGACGATGATGTTGATATCCCCTTACATGAGTTATTGCTCTGTTGAACACGATCTGATCAGCTGATTCGAATGTGTATTTCTAACCAGAGGATCGACTCACCGGAAGAGAGAACAAGGTCAAGGTTCATTCTCAAAGATCTCCGCAATGACTTGAACTACAAGCCACGAAAGTAAGCAGTGTGAAACAGTTTGGTCTGGATTGGATTTTGTTTTTAGACATACAAACAAGTTGAGGCGCAGCTGTTAAAAGTTTTATTTGTTTTCACAGATGATATTTTATGAGAAGTTTCTCCAATTTTCTTTCGACAAACTTAAGTCCGAAAACTTTTTTCATGGCTTTAAGTTGTAAACCTCCCTCTCTATTTTTGCAAGATAAAGACTCAAAATCAAGTTTCTTATAAAGTTATGAATCTTTTTTTTTTAATAGCGAGACCTGAATCCTTTTTTTTTTATAGGGAGACCTAAATCTTTTTTATAGGGAGACTTAAATCTTTTTTTATACGGAGACCTTAATCTTTTTTTTTTTTATAGAGAGACGTAAATCTTCTTTCATAGGGAGACGTTGATCTTTTTTATAGTGAGACCTAAATCTTTTTTTTTTAAAGGGAGACCTTAATCTTTTTGTTTTATAGGGAGACCTAAATCTTTTTTTATAGGGAGACCTAAATCTTTTTTTATAGGGAGACCTAAATCTCTTTTATAGGGAGACCTAAATCTTGTTTTATAGGGAGACCTAAATCTTTTTTTATAGGGAGATCTAAATCTTATTTTTTTAAGTACAATTGTCTCAATTGGTTCAAGCTGTGCTGTGTTTGGTGGAGAAGCTTACTTTCTTTAGCTCTACTGTGTGAGAACAGACCGTGTCTTCATACAGTAGAATAGACACACACAATTCTGTAATGGACGATGTATATCAAACAATAATAATAACAAAAAGAAGGGCAGAATTAATGAATGAATAAATGAAGGACAAAATGTTTGTTTCTAGCACCGCAGAGCTACAGGAGTTTCACGCGAACAAGGCGAGCGTGAAGTACGCCACCCTCAGGCAGGACCTTCACAACAAGTTCAAGGAGGTCCAAGATGACAAGGCCATGACCTTACACGACGTCCTTGAGCAAATGGAGAGGTGAGAGTTCAAAGGTTAACTCTGGTTAAAGGTCGAAGGCTTTGTTTTGGAATTTGGGTTCAAATTTAATTACCATAATTATACTCACAGAGGTCAAACGTCATAACCACACGAGGGTCAAAGTTCAAACCTATTCCGGACTAAGCTCTAGATATTCCACCAAGAGAAGCTAAACTGTTATGTCGTTGGTTGCATCTTACGCAACAAGACATACTTTGATCTCACGCAGGCTCAATAGAGAGACTTTGATCTTATCTTTTGCTGGATGGCACGCACTAAATAAAACCAGGAGCAGTAATTGAATTCCTTAGCACCCAGGGAGAGAGGCAACAGCAGGAAATATTAAAAAAAAGAAGAAATAATTCCCATAATTCCTTGCTCATACTTCAACTACCACTGGCTCATTCAGACGGATGTGAGATCTGTTTCTTCCCATAGAGACCTCTTTACAGGTGAAGCTAGGGTCACATTTGTTCTCGTAAGGACGTGTTACTCTTAAAGCAAGAGCTAAATTTCTCCCCATAGAGACCTCTTTACAGTTGAAGCTAGGGTCACATTTGTTCTCGTAAGGACGTCTTACTCTTAAAGCAAGAGCTAAATTTCTCCCCATAGAGACCTCTTTACAGGTGAAGCTAGGGTCACATTTGTTCTCGTAAGGACGTCTTACTCTTAAAGCAAGAGCTAAATTTCTCCCCATAGAGACCTCTTTACAGGTGAAGCTAGGGTCACATTTGTTCTCGTAAGGACGTCTTACTCTTAAAGCAAGAGCTAAATTTCTCCCCATAGAGACCTCTTTACAGTTGAAGCTAGGGTCACATTTGTTCTCGTAAGGACGTGTTACTCTTAAAGCAAGAGCTAAATTTCTCCCCATAGAGACCTCTTTACAGGTGAAGCTAGGGTCACATTTGTTCTCGTAAGGACGTGTTACTCTTAAAGCAAGAGCTAAATTTCTCCCCATAGAGACCTCTTTACAGTTGAAGCTAGGGTCACATTTGTTCTCGTAAGGACGTGTTACTCTTAAAGCAAGAGCTAAATTTCTCCCCATAGAGACCTCTTTACAGTTGAAGCTAGGGTCACATTTGTTCTCGTAAGGACGTCTTACTCTTAAAGCAAGAGCTAAATTTCTCCCCATAGAGACCTCTTTACAGTTGAAGCTAGGGTCACATTTGTTCTCGTAAGGACGTCTTACTCTTAAAGCAAGAGCTAAATTTCTCCCCATAGAGACCTCTTTACAGTTGAAGCTAGGGTCACATTTGTTCTCGTAAGGACGTCTTACTCTTAAAGCAAGAGCTAAATTTCTCCCCATAGAGACCTCTTTACAGTTGAAGCTAGGGTCACATTTGTTCTCGTAAGGACGTCTTACTCTTAAAGCAAGAGCTAAATTTCTCCCCATAGAGACCTCTTTACAGTTGAAGCTAGGGTCACATTTGTTCTCGTAAGGACGTCTTACTCTTAAAGCAAGAGCTAAATTTCTCCCCATAGAGACCTCTTTACAGTTGAAGCTAGGGTCACATTTGTTCTCGTAAGGACGTCTTACTCTTAAAGCAAGAGCTAAATTTCTCCCCATAGAGACCTCTTTACAGTTGAAGCTAGGGTCACATTTGTTCTCGTAAGGACGTCTTACTCTTAAAGCAAGAGCTAAATTTCTCCCCTTAAAGACGTCTTGCAGTTGAAGCAAAGGCTACTTTTCTTCTCATAAGGACGTCTTACTCTTAAAGCAAGAGTTAAATTTCTCCCCTTAGAGACGTCTTACAATTGAAGCAAAGTCTACATTCCTTCTCATAAGGACGTCTTACTCTTAAAGCAAGAGCTAAATTTCTTCCCATGGAGACATGTTTTCAAATAAATCAAGCACTAGAGATAAAAATTTTAGTTTTCCCCTGCCAATTGCTACCAACATTTTTTTTTCTAGGTGGAATAAATCTATTTCTTACCGAGACTCTAAAAATGTTAGCAACCCTTTCAATGCCCTGCACCTGCCCATACACACTATCGTTATCATACTAGTGCACGCAATAAACTTCTGAACCGTTCCCTGCTCTTTTCTCTGTGATCCCTCTCTTCCGTTAACAAGGGAGAGAATGACGAAGTGCCAGAACAAGTTCCGGGGTCTTCAGACCAGGTCGATGAGTTTCTTCCGGGCTGTGGAGGAGATGAGGCGGGAGGGAGAGAAGATGATACCCCGCCCAGAGGACATGAGGAGGCAGTCCTCCTTCAAGGGAAACTGGTGAGTGAGACGTGAAGCAGCTTGAGGAGGTATACAGCTCCTCCGAGACCTCATCTGAAACGGGCATCTGTCTGTCGATCACGCTCAGATCTTCGCAAACAAAATTAATTTGTGGCACAAGAATGTCTTGAAGGTGAACGTTTCGCTATGAGTCTTTAAAACAGTTCTGTGCCAAAACTCGGAAGATATGAAATAGAATATAAGAATTAAAATTCCACTATTTTGACTGCTTGTGCTAGTATGTGCATGCCCTCAACTTTATAGCCCTGTTTGTGTGAGTAAAATAGGTATCAGGTAAAACTGGCCTTAACAGAATTATCTTGCAAAGGAAGGGCTATTTGAAATCTATTAAAAGAATTCAAATTTAGCCCTATTCATATAATTTCTTCAGGTACACAGAGTTACTGCAGAGTATACCTTTGGAGGTCAAGGCCATCTGGTTCTATCGGGACGTGCTCAGCAAGCTCAGTCGCTATGGATTGGTGAGTAAAACAAGCATACCGTTCTTTAATTTTGGGAATTTCTAAAGTGTTGCCGTGAACACAATCAAATTAAGTGAACCAAATCAGTAAACTGGTGATAAATAAAAATTATAAATATAGATCGAGCATTTATGCATAAACGAGAGAATATAATTATAAAATGTATTAAAAAAATAATTATAACTGTTGTTTTTTTGTGAAGCTTTACTATTGATTGAATGAGCATAAATAAAAACTTCTGAGAATACTTAAGTATAAAACTTATATCCATATCACGACAAGGATATGAGTAATATACAAGGAGGACGGGGGGAAATAACTATAGGTAGATGATCATATTGAAGCTCCTATGTCACAGACATACCCGTTGCCATTACACATCTTATTAACAATTTGCTTGTTATGAAAATGCGAAATTCAGTTTATTGTCTAGTAACTGTCCAAAGCTTTCCAAAGATGCTTTGAAACATTTTTTCAAAATGTGAAAGCTGCACCGCCGTACGGGAATTCACATCTGCGCATTAATTTTAGCATACATAATTACGAACAGTTTAGAGGATCCATCAGTAGATTTGGATTTTACAAAGTTAACTAATTATTGTCATTAAAATGTTGCTTTGTCCTAGTCCTATTGACATAGGTGTAGCCTTCGAATTAATCAGATCCAGATTTCTCGATAAATGGAGGCAGTGAGTATTCTGTACATAAACACCTCTGCTGCCTTCAAGCTAGCTCGGAGGCTTGTTATTGATTTAGCGGTGTCACAAACACTCCAGGAAACTGCCACAAAGGATAAATTCGCCAAACAGAAATGCGATTAATATATTATAAAGATTTGAGACCGACGACGAAGATCAGTTGATTAATTTGGTAAAAAAAGAAATCTATTTATAAAGTCCTTTCATCATTCATCATCACGCATGTTTCAATAATTGCGCAGCTGGGAATTCCCGCTAGGCGTTTTTTTTCTTTCTGGAATTCCCGGCTTCCAAATAAGTTTTTAAAAGAAACTTAAAATAGATTGGGACAGGAGAGAGCTAGTTGACTTCTCGTGCTACAATATGCCCCAATATTTATTTTTTTTTGTTATTATGATCGATGCTGTAATTATAAATAAAATTGCCATAAATGTTAATGCTTTTTCTAACATCTTCTTTTTGATTTTTTGAAAATTATGATCATTGCTACACATTTAAAAAGAATTCGTTATTTTTTGTCTTAAAAAAAAAAACAAAAAAACAGCAACATAATCCATGTTTCAAGACATTATTTTGCAAATTAACCTGCTTCCATTTTTCTCTTTATATCCTTGCTCTCACAAAGGAGGTAAGAAGTATAATTGTATAAGACCATAATGGTTCACTCCCTTGTTTCTTTCTTTCCCTTTTCTTTTTTACTCTGAGGAAAGACTCTTTGGCTTCTGGTTTTTCTTAACTATACAAGAATAAAAGTAAACAGATCATAAAATTTGGAAATTTTGATGTATCATATTGGTTTAAATTTCCTCTTTTCTTGCTATCGTAGGCACCGTATCTCACAGCCTTCACCGAGTAAATCTTTCTCCCCGATTACTATTGTCTAAAACTTCCTAGCTGCTAGCCTCTCTATAACTCGGTGTTTATGAAAACTATGAGCGAAGATAATTAAGTTGGTGTTTTTTTCTTTTCTCAACGGATGTCAAACCTCCTCTTATTGAACTCAACACAAAGTTCCAGAACTCTAAATTCTGTGCAGACCTGCTTCGATAGATCTCCATCACTGACTGGCAGCCATACTGTTCTTTTAGCTTTAAAAACCATGTTTGTTTGGCTTTCTTTCTCTGTCTTTATTTCTCTCTCTCTCTCTCTCTCTCTCTCTCTCTCTCTCTCTCTCTCTCTCTCTCTCTCTCTCTCTCTTTCTCTCTCTCTCTGTTTCTCTGTCTCTGTCTGTCTGTCTGTCCCTCTCTCTCTCTCTCTCTCTCTCTCTCTCTCTCTCTCTCTCTCTTCCTCTCTTGAATGATCTCTTTTTTTAACCTACCGGTATATTATAAAACTTTTATTATTTATATATTTTGTAATATAAACTTATGGTGATACACATTATTTTAAGGCATGAATGTATTATTTAGCTTAAGTAGGCTTTCACGAAACTGTTTATCTCTACCAGTTGATATTTCGATATTGGTGTGGCTACTATATATACATTTTTATTCACATTTTTGTTCGCTGTTGTTGTAAGTAGCAACCATTGCACACACCAAATAACAACAAACAGAGTCGCTACCAGTGTTGTTGTTAGTGGTGCTGATGTTATTACTTGTACAAGACCTGGTTTATAATTATGCATGTGTAACTAAAGTTATGACAAATACTGTGATGACGATGGTGTTGTTGGTAAAGAAAGGATAATAATAAAGGCTGAAGTGTTGCCTTTGGTGATGACAAGGCTGATGATGATGTTGACGAAAAAGAGGAGGAGGAGGAGATAACGAGGGTAGTGATACGGTCTATGATGTGACACACATTGTATTATAATAATAATAATAATAATAATAATAATAATAATAATAATAATAATAATAATAATAATAATAATAATAATAATAATAATAATATTATTATTTCTATTATTGTTATCATCATCATCATCATCGTCGTCATCATCATCATCATCATCATCATCATCATTATTATTATTATTATTATTATTATTATTATTATTATTATTATTATTATTATTATTATTATTATTATTATTATTATTATTATTATTATTATTATTATTATTATTATTACTATTATTATTAGCAGTAATAATTATGATGATGGTAGTAATAATGATGACGACGACGATTTATAGCTCTTTTGCTTTGCCTTTTTTATTGTATTTTTCTTTTAAAACACATTTTGCTTCACCATTCTATCGCTTCTAAATCTAACGAGGGCATTTCCTACTACAGTGAAACAACCGCAGGGCTAACAGGAGGTAACAACAAACTTGATGCGGGACAGATTACTCTGTCATGTTTTTCACTCACCCACACTATAATGAACAAGATCAACTTATGACGCTGATAAATTTTGTCCGTATTTTTTTTCTTCCTAATGTCTGCAAAGTACACAAAAAGATGTTTAAAAAAACTCAATCAATTTTTATATAACGAAAGAAAAAAGAATGAAAAAAAACTGTAATACTGAGCAGGCCTCCATTATTACCAATCGCTTCTTCAACACAGTGCTGAATATGGAAACTGGAGATGATCGATCTTGAAACTTTGAAATTTCTAGTCATTTTATCGGCTCTCTTTCCGTCGGCACTCATAACGCTTTGTTCAGCATCACGTGACCATAGTTATGAGAAAGTGAGGCGAGTTAGACCAATATCTAGGCTTTGCCACAAAATGTAACACACCTTCAGAACGTAATGTATAGTATGGCCCAATTAATGCTTTTTTGCGCATGCATTGGCGATAATTTAACGTTAAAAAATAGAACCTTTTTGTTCTTTGATAAGTTTAACCCAAGATTCCCGAATAGTCTGTTTTATACGGGGATCATGAGAATAGACTGATAATTCTTTTGAAAAAAAAAATCCGAATCTATTTTTAGATCCGTATTAAAAAGGATCTTTAAATAGGTAAGGAAAGCTGATTTCCCGAATTATGGCGCTCATCAAAGATTATTTTCTTTACTAGATTGCTAGTACTGTGAGCACGGAAGAGTTATCTTGACTTTTATGCGGAAGATTTTTAGAGTTATTTCCCTTTGTTGTTCTCCCTCAGGTTCGCGAGGACGTTGATGGAGAGGTTTACTGCCCTTAGCTCATCTAGATCTAGATCATCATTATAATTTCTCTTGTTTTATTTTTTACATACAGCCAGATATATTTTTTTTTTAATATTGATTCTTTCACTTGGATAAATTTCCACCTAGTTACTTCCCTTAGCTTTCCCTTATCCAAAATAACCAATTGTGGGTGATTTTATTTTCCACTGATTTAGATTTAATAATCTAACGTGCTTGTTTTAATTTACATTAAAAAAAATTAGTTTAGAACGAAACCTTTGTTTAAAAAAAAAAAGAAACGGCTATAACTATACTTTAACCACCTGTAGCGAAATTAAATAATACCAATGGCTGAAAACTAACATGAGAAATATATATTCAATCAGAATATATAGGACCAAGATTTTTATAACTTTAGTGGTGCCCTCTTATCTATACAATGTAACATTTCAATTTCTGCAATTGTAGATCTATATTTTTTTTTCTTTTACTTTCCTTTTATTCTTTCTTCCTCTACTCCTCCGGCTCTTCCCTTCTCCGTTTTCCCCTCTTTTCTCCTCCAATTGCTGGTATTTCCTCTTAGATGTTTTTAACGAACTGGCGAGTATTTACTTACTTTTTAATTTTTGATCACTTTTTTCTTCTTCCTAAATGAATTTAAAAAGTGTCTACTTTTCTCTCCTATACTTTAAGGTAACCATTCAAACCTGTTTGAAAACAGTTTGCATTACATTATATAATCAATATACTGATGGCTCATGCTGCTGTATGTAAAGGTTGTTTAAGGCAATCTGTGTAAATTACAGTCAAGCCCAACCTCTAGATGAGCAGGGCTTGTTGGACTGTATCCCAAAGAGTTTTCAATGATTGTTTACTTTCCACTCACCTCTAGAGATAAGTCTTAGTAGGATCCTCTTCTTACCGTCCCTTTAAGTTTCATATTGATACATTGCATATCTGAAGCAAAGCTAAAAAAGCAAACAAAAATTCTTTCATTTGATTTAATGTCCGTTTTATCTCCCCCCTCCCCTTTTTTACCTTCAGTCCTCCACAAAAATATCTCCTTTCATATTAAAGCCCTCTCAAACTTTCTCTAATCTCCTTCTCTTTCTCTCTATATCTGTGTTTCTCCCAACTTCTCCCCCTCTCCATGGTTTTCTCTATGAATGTTCCACCCTCATAATTCCAACAATTCATGTTATGATAAAACCCTATGATATCCCTCCCCCCCCCCCCTCTCTCTCATTCTCCTGCATTCCTCAAAATAATAATAATAATAATAATAATAATAATAATAATAATAATAATAATAATAATAATAATAATAATAATAATAATAATAATAATAATAATAATAATAATAATAATAATAATAATAATAATAATAATAATAATAATAATAATAATAATAAAACATTCTAAAACTCCCAGAATCACGTTATTATTCTTTTAAATTCACCTGCCACCAATATGTCTACCTCCCAGATCCCTCATCGTCACCATTAAACTTCCGCTCCTAACACCTTGCTTTCAACCATATTTGACCTCTTATTATGATATTAACCCTTTCATCTCCCCCAAAGTCCCACTTCAAACACCCATATTTGACCTCTTATTATGATATTAACCCTTTCATCTCCCCCAAAGTCCCACTTCAAACACCCATATTTGACCTCTTATTATGATATTAACCCTTTCATCTCCCCCAAAGTCCCACTTCAAACACCGATATTTGACCTCTTATTATGATATTAACCCTTTCATCTCCCCCAAAGTCCCACTTCAAACACCCATATTTGACCTCTTATTATGATATTAACCCTTTCATCTCTCCCCGCCCCCGCCCCTCCCCCTCTTTTTTTTTCCCGCCCGTTTCTCTCCACCAAAGCCTCGTTCTCAGCGCCTCAGTATTCGTAACGTCCTTAATCAGGTATCCGCCATCTTTCATGTGACGTCATAGCAGCTCAAATCTCTGCACAAATGACACTGTTGTGGGTTGTTTTTTTTTTTACATGTACATGAAACAGGTTTAGGGCAGTTCAGTTAACTCTAAATATTGAGAGCTAGAAAAAATGATGCCATCCACTTATGGCTTTTTCTTCCAGAAGAAAATACACTGTAATTTGAAACCAGCCATTGTTACGTAACGTTTTCCTTGTGTCAAAAATCAATATGGAACAGGACAAAGGCAGTCAGCTCTAAATGGTGGCATCCACAAATGGCTGCTTTTAAGTTTTATACAGATAAATAATTTATGACTTTTGTTGATCTAGCCCTCCCACAGTTTGGTGATACTGCCCCATGATAACAAGAAATAGATTGTGAAACTAATAATAAAAAAAAACTTTCAAGTGATAAATCGTCGTGTTTGTGATCTAAATGCTAGAGTCATGAGAGTTCACCTGGTTGTTTTTTCTGCAATTCGTTTCTTTCTCGACGTTTCATGATAAACTCCTTAGTCGCTAAATAAAAATTAAGTTAAGATTTTCATGCAATCCGAAAGTCAACTATTTGGCGCTAGAGCACTCATCCTTTGATTGAAAAAATAAAACAAAACAAAAAAAAGCAAACAAAACCAAACAAGAACTGCAATACTTTCTATCCAAAAATTACTTTTTATACTTAACTTTATCATAAAAAGAAAAGCAAAATCTTCATGTTTTCTTGGACAGGGCACACACCATGATAAGAAAGCCTCTTTTTTAATCCAAACAAGCGACTGAAAATTAATGTTTTTCGACGTGCTTGGTTTTTTAACTCGGAAATTAAAAAAACAAAACAAAAACAAAAACGAGTATATTTTGAACATAGTAGACATTAAAATAGGTGGAAAAAACGATGAGAAGCCCATCTAGATGTCATTTGCATTCTTACTATCTCGACCTATGACCCCGGCTGCTATTTTAATTAGTTATTGTTAACAAGCTTTTAGTCAAAAGAAGTCATTATAAAAGTTAAATACGTCTTCTAGTGAAAACATCCAGTGGAATATGGAGTCTATGACGCCACATGAAAGTCCTCTTTGGCTATGATCGTTTGGGTTGCTGTTTGAACCTTGAGAACACATAGAAGTTTTCATTTTTCTTTTGGTTGACGTAAAGCGCTTATTAATGCACTGCAATGTTTGAGGTGAGACCATAGAGATGTGAGCACTAGGTTGTTCACGTGAGCACTAGTTTGTTCACATGAGCACTAGGTTCTTTACTTGAGCACTAGGTTGTTCACATGAGCACTAGGTTCTTTACTTGAGCACAAGGTTCTTCACTTGAGCACTAGGTTGTTAAAGTGAGCACTAAGTTGTTTACTTGAGCACTAGGTTGTTAAAGTGAACACTAAATTGTTTACTTGAGCACTAGGTTGTTAAAGTGAACACTAAATTGTTTACTTGAGCACTAGGTTGTTAAAGTGAACACTAAGTTGTTTACTTGAGCACTAGGTTGTTAAAGTGAACACTAAGTTGTTTACTTGAGCACTAGGTTGTTAAAGTGAACACTAAGTTGTTTACTTGAGCACTAGGTTGTTAAAGTGAACACTAAGTTGTTTACTTGAGCACTAGGTTGTTAAAGTGAACACTAAGTTGTTTACTTGAGCACTAGGTTGTTAAAGTGAACACTAAGTTGTTTACTTGAGCACTAGGTTGTTAAAGTGAGCACTAAGTTGTTTACTTGAGCACTAGGTTGTTAAAGTGAACACTAAATTGTTTACTTGAGCACTAGGTTGTTAAAGTGAACACTAAGTTGTTTACTTGAGCACTAGGTTGTTAAAGTGAGCACTCGGCGTGTGGAAGCACTTGTTGCACTCAGATTTTGGTTGAAGTTTAAGATTTTGCTTTTGAGCCGCTTTTTTCATTATTTTAAAATTACTACGCTTTTGTGCCTTACTTCTTTGAATCATTGAAGCTTTTTGTGTTCTGCACGCCAAACGAAATTTAATTTAGGAATCAATGACTTTCAAGCGTTAGCGATTAAATTTTCTGCCAATCCAAAAGATAAAGAGATAAAAATTAACCCAAAACTTCCCAGAGAGAAATTGTAAAATGCAACTTTTTTAAAGTTTATGATAACTGCTTTCGTCAATTGTAATGACTTCAAAATCCCACTCCATCCTCGGTCTACCCTCCCTACCACCGGCTCCCTCCTCCCCCCCCCCCCTCCTCTCTCTCTCTCTATCCTCTTCTTTCACCGCTCATCATTCATATTTGAACAAATAATTCACCCCCCCCCCTCCACATCTATTGGATGTAGAAGAGATAAAACATAAATAATTATATCAACATGAAATACAATTTCTTGAACAATGTACCTTGAAAATATGTTATTAAAGTAGCCTTAGATATGCTACTATGTTTATTTATTCTCTATACTCAACAAATAAGTGTGTGTGTTAATTTTCAGCTTTCCTTCTGTACTAAAACAAGTTCTTAGAGCAGAAACATGAATCATTGAACCAAATAAGAGCACGAGGAAAGAATCAATGTGTTAAAATTGTGTGCTCAGTTGTCAGACAACTCGGAGCGAAAATAAAGTAAAAACCATTATTTCAGATTGTCTCTGTCTTCTCTCTATCAAAAAGATTTTTTAATCTTCTCTGGAACGTTGCTGAAAACGCATTACTTTTTCAAATCAAGTCTTAATTTGTAATGGGAGAGGAGAATTATCAGCCTTAACGGTTTGGTTAAAATTTATTACAGTTCATGTTTGTTTATTCTAATTTTTTTCGCCCAGTTTTGAACAATCTGCCCTTGTTTCATGGTTTTTAATAGAAGTTTCAAATCGTCTTTTTCTTTAAAAAAACATAATCCCCAAAAATTCGCTTGTGCGATGAAAAATTATACAGTTTTTGAATAAAATAAATAAAAATGCAAATAGAAAATATTTTTTTGTAATCGTAGAACTATTGGCGTGTAAAATTTTTTTAGATTTGTATATCCCAACTCAGATAAATCTGTAATGTCCTCTTGCTGTGTTTTTGAAAGCCCAGGCTAACCTTTGATATAATTTTTGGGCTCTAGTTCTTTAGCATTGCGACAAATTGTTTATGTGCATTTTTTTTTTTCTAGATCCACGGATTTATGTAATACTGCATTGTAAATTTTTCTAAATTTGATAAAAATATTATGAGCAAATGTTAAAATAGTGTTCGATGTATCTGAAAAAAATAATTTTAAAAGCTTGTCAGAACAACGCATGAAATATTTTATTGAATAACAATCAACCACATAATGTTTGGTCTGACTGAGATCAACTACAAAAATTCTTTTAGTTTATAACATCGTCAGGTTTGTTGAAGAGAAAAGAGATGAAAATCTAATCGTGAAAGATAAGAAAAAATAATTGATGAATATTATTATTATAAAATGATACAGTTTAAATGAAAATCTTGTGTATTAAAAATTCTATATATCTGTCTATGTAATTAATTCTCTCTCTCTCTCTCTCTCTCTCTCTCTCTCTCTCTCTCTCTTTAATTTTTTAAAAATTAACTGCAATAAATAAATCAAGAATTTAATGATAACACAACAACTCACTTTGATGCTGCTAACCTATCAGCCATTTTGAACTTTTTCATTTTTTTTCATTTAAGCATGGAAACCTCAGCACTTTATAATGCTTTCTTAATGCTTCGATATCAAAATAAAACTAAAAAATTTGTTGTCTATGAAGACATTTTTTCCTCTAGGTAAAAGCTAACTATAAACCCGCAGTTGTTAAAGGAAGGATTTTTGCTTGTTTGTGTAGAACGCCAACACCGATGCATGTTCACACCAATTTTTTCCCCCCTGTCAGGTTGAAAACACAAGCAAGCAGAGCGTGTACAAGTTTCTCAAGGTTAGTAAGTTATCGCTTCCCAGAACTGTGTTATTATTATCGATAAATATCAGTTGGAAAATCCTTTCTTTTTTCCCGCTTAAAAAGATATGATTCAGTTAGCTCAAGATATTCGAACCACAACATGCTGTGACTATGGAACTTACAGCGGTAATCAAAGTTGGAAGAGTAGCAGAGAAGAAGAAAAAACTGCAACACAGAGTAAGACAAAAAAGTGCAACACAGAGTAAGAGAAAAAAAGTGCAACACAGAGTACGAAAAAAAGTGCAACACAGAGTAAGACAAAAAAGTGCAACACAGAGTAAGACAAAAAAGTGCAACACAGAGTAAGACAAAAAAGTGCAACACAGAGTAAGACAAAAAAGTGCAACACAGAGTAAGAGAAAAAAGTGCAACACAGAGTAAGACAAAAAAGTGCAACACAGAGTAAGACAAAAAAGTGCAACACAGAGTAAGACAAAAAAGTGCAACACAGAGTAAGACAAAAAAGTGCAACACAGAGTAAGACAAAAAAGTGCAACACAGAGTGAGACAAAAAAAAAGACAGCACGAGAAGAGCACCATTCTTTACAGATTCACTAAAAAAATTTAACGTTTAATGTTTTTATTGCTGTTTGATATAGCTTGACCACAATACGGTCTTTTAGCATATCAAACATAAGCCCCCGTCGGGCAACGTGAGTAGATCTCAATCATTAATCAGATGAGCTGTTTATCAGTTTACAAATTTTTTCACGCACACACACACACACACATAGTCTCTCACTCTCTTGTGTGTCTATTTGTCTCTTTCCCTCTTTATCTCTCTCTCTCTCTCTCTCTCTCTCTCTCTCTCTCTCTCTCTCTCTCCTGTGGCTCTACTTTTCCTACTTTCTTTCTCTCTGTCTCTTGTCTGCCTGTCTGTCTTGTCTCTGTCTCTCTCCTGTTTTTTCTCTCCCACTTTCTTTCTCCGTCTGTCTGTCTACCTTTATCTCTATATGCATAACGACCCTCCCTGTCATTACCCCTCCCCTCCCACCTTCCCTTCCTCTCTCTCGCCAGGTGCTGGATGGACTCTATCTATCTGTCAGTCTATTAGTCTGTATGTCTGTGTATAACCATCCTCCCTTTCATGCCCCCCACCTCACCCCCTCCCTCCTCCTCTCTCTCGCCAGGTGCTGGATGGACTCTATCTGTCTATCTGTCAGTCTATTAGTCTGTATGTCTGTGTATAACCATCCTCCCTTTCATACCCCCCCCCCCCTTTTCCTCCTCTCTCTCGCCAGGTGCTGGATGGACTCTATCTGTCTATCTGTCAGTCTATTATTCTGTATGTCTGTGTATAAACATCTTCCTTCTCATGCCCCCCCCCACCCCCCACCCCTCCCTCCTCCTCTCTCTCGCC
>JAWDGP010002503.1:0-47500 GCA_033675545.1 Elysia crispata
AATTTCTATTTTGGCCATCTCTATAATTAGCATAAATTCAATATGGCCGCCGGTTAACTTCTATTTTGGCCATCTCTATAATTAGCATAAATTCAATATGGCCGCCGGTTAATTTCTATTTTGGCCATCTCTATAATTAGCATAAATTCAATATGGCCGCCGGTTAATTTTATCTTGGTAATCTCTATAACAAGCATAATTTTAATGTGGCCGCCAGTTGATTCTATTTTGCCCATCTCTACAATTAGCATAAATCCAATATAGACGCCGGTTAATTTCTATTTTGGCCATCTCTATAATTAGCATAAATTCAATATGGCCGCCGGTTAATTTCTATTTTGGCCATCTCTATAATTAGCATAAATTCAATATGGCCGCCGGTTAATTTCTATTTTGGCCATCTCTATAATTAGCATAAATTCAATATGGCCGCCGGTTAATTTTATCTTGGTAATCTCTATAACAAGCATAATTTTAATGTGGCCGCCAGTTGATTCTATTTTGCCCATCTCTACAATTAGCATAAATCCAATATAGACGCCGGTTAATTTCTATTTTGGCCATCTCTATAATTAGCATAAATTCAATATGGCCGCCGGTTAATTTCTATTTTGGCCATCTCTATAATTAGCATAAATTCAATATGGCCGCCGGTTAATTTCTATTTTGGCCATCTCTATAATTAGCATAAATTCAATATGGCCGCCGGTTAATTTCTATTTTGGCCATCTCTATAATTAGCATAAATTCAATATGGCCGCCGGTTAATTTCTATTTTGGCCATCTCTATAATTAGCATAAATTCAATATGGCCGCCGGTTAATTTCTATTTTGGCCATCTCTATAATTAGCATAAATTCAATATGGCCGCCGGTTAATTTTATCTTGGTAATCTCTATAACAAGCATAATTTTAATGTGGCCGCCAGTTGATTCTATTTTGCCCATCTCTACAATTAGCATAAATCCAATATAGACGCCGGTTAATTTCTATTTTGGCCATCTCTATAATTAGCATAAATTCAATATGGCCGCCGGTTAATTTCTATTTTGGCCATCTCTATAATTAGCATAAATTCAATATGGCCGCCGGTTAATTTCTATTTTGGCCATCTCTATAATTAGCATAAATTCAATATGGCCGCCGGTTAATTTCTATTTTGGCCATCTCTATAATTAGCATAAATTCAATATGGCCGCCGGTTAATTTCTATTTTGGCCATCTCTATAATTAGCATAAATTCAATATGGCCGCCGGTTAATTTTATCTTGGTAATCTCTATAACAAGCATAATTTTAATGTGGCCGCCAGTTGATTCTATTTTGCCCATCTCTACAATTAGCATAAATCCAATATAGACGCCGGTTAATTTCTATTTTGGCCATCTCTATAATTAGCATAAATTCAATATGGCCGCCGGTTAATTTCTATTTTGGCCATCTCTATAATTAGCATAAATTCAATATGGCCGCCGGTTAATTTTATCTTGGTAATCTCTATAACAAGCATAATTTTAATGTGGCCGCCAGTTGATTCTATTTTGGCCATCTCTACAATTAGCATAAATCCAATATAGACGCCGGTTAATTTCTATTTTGGCCATCTCTATAATTAGCATAAATTCAATATGGCCGCCGGTTAATTTCTATTTTGGCCATCTCTATAATTAGCATAAATTCAATATGGCCGCCGGTTAATTTCTATTTTGGCCATCTCTATAATTAGCATAAATTCAATATGGCCGCCGGTTAATTTCTATTTTGGCCATCTCTATAATTAGCATAAATTCAATATGGCCGCCGGTTAATTTTATCTTGGTAATCTCTATAACAAGCATAATTTTAATGTGGCCGCCAGTTGATTCTATTTTGCCCATCTCTACAATTAGCATAAATCCAATATAGACGCCGGTTAATTTCTATTTTGGCCATCTCTATAATTAGCATAAATTCAATATGGCCGCCGGTTAATTTCTATTTTGGCCATCTCTATAATTAGCATAAATTCAATATGGCCGCCGGTTAATTTCTATTTTGGCCATCTCTATAATTAGCATAAATTCAATATGGCCGCCGGTTAATTTTATCTTGGTAATCTCTATAACAAGCATAATTTTAATGTGGCCGCCAGTTGATTCTATTTTGGCCATCTCTACAATTAGCATAAATCCAATATAGACGCCGGTTAATTTCTATTTTGGCCATCTCTATAATTAGCATAAATTCAATATGGCCGCCGGTTAATTTCTATTTTGGCCATCTCTATAATTAGCATAAATTCAATATGGCCGCCGGTTAATTTCTATTTTGGCCATCTCTATAATTAGCATAAATTCAATATGGCCGCCGGTTAATTTTATCTTGGTAATCTCTATAACAAGCATAATTTTAATGTGGCCGCCAGTTGATTCTATTTTGCCCATCTCTACAATTAGCATAAATCCAATATAGACGCCGGTTAATTTCTATTTTGGCCATCTCTATAATTAGCATAAATTCAATATGGCCGCCGGTTAATTTCTATTTTGGCCATCTCTATAATTAGCATAAATTCAATATGGCCGCCGGTTAATTTCTATTTTGGCCATCTCTATAATTAGCATAAATTCAATATGGCCGCCGGTTAATTTCTATTTTGGCCATCTCTATAATTAGCATAAATTCAATATGGCCGCCGGTTAATTTCTATTTTGGCCATCTCTATAATTAGCATAAATTCAATATGGCCGCCGGTTAATTTCTATTTTGGCCATCTCTATAATTAGCATAAATTCAATATGGCCGCCGGTTAATTTTATCTTGGTAATCTCTATAACAAGCATAATTTTAATGTGGCCGCCAGTTGATTCTATTTTGCCCATCTCTACAATTAGCATAAATCCAATATAGACGCCGGTTAATTTCTATTTTGGCCATCTCTATAATTAGCATAAATTCAATATGGCCGCCGGTTAATTTCTATTTTGGCCATCTCTATAATTAGCATAAATTCAATATGGCCGCCGGTTAATTTCTATTTTGGCCATCTCTATAATTAGCATAAATTCAATATGGCCGCCGGTTAATTTTATCTTGGTAATCTCTATAACAAGCATAATTTTAATGTGGCCGCCAGTTGATTCTATTTTGCCCATCTCTACAATTAGCATAAATCCAATATAGACGCCGGTTAATTTCTATTTTGGCCATCTCTATAATTAGCATAAATTCAATATGGCCGCCGGTTAATTTCTATTTTGGCCATCTCTATAATTAGCATAAATTCAATATGGCCGCCGGTTAATTTCTATTTTGGCCATCTCTATAATTAGCATAAATTCAATATGGCCGCCGGTTAATTTCTATTTTGGCCATCTCTATAATTAGCATAAATTCAATATGGCCGCCGGTTAATTTCTATTTTGGCCATCTCTATAATTAGCATATTTCCAATATGGCCGCCGATTAATTCCAATGAAGTAATCTCCATAATTAGCATAATTCCAATATGGCCGCCAGTTTATTCTATTTTGGCAATCTCTATAATTAGCATAATTCCAGTATGGCGGCCGGTTAATTCTTATTTGGAAGTCTCTATAATTAGCATATTTCTAATATGGCCGCCGGTTAATTCCAATTTGGTAATCTCTATAATTAGCATAATTCCAATATGGCCGCCAGTTTATTCTATTTTGGCAATCTCTATAATAAGCATAAATCCAATATGGCCGCCGATTAATTCCAATTTGGCAATCTCTATAATTAGCATAATTCCAATATGGTCGCCGGTTAATACTATTTTGGTAATCTCTATAAATAGCATAATTCTAATATGGCCGCCATTTAATTCTATTTAGGCAATCTCTATATTTAGTATAATCCAATATGGCCGTGGTTAATTCCGATTTGGAAGTCTCTTTAATTAGCATATTTCTAATATGGCCGCCGGTTAATTCCAATTTGGTAATCTCTATAATTAGCATAATTCCAATTTTACTCGGGTCTGAAATTCGATTACATTTTGATAATATGGTATTATTTTGATGATTTATAGGGATCATTTCGATTCTACAGCATGTCTATTGTATTAGTATAGAGAAAGAAAAAATGGAAATCTTTCTACCGTTTTGAATTTTTTTTAAATTTCGAATTCTATTCTATTGTAATATTTAATTATGCTTGATTTGTAGAGATAGAAATAAAGAGGATTTTGTCACCCCTATTTAATTATTCAATATTGATTCACCATCTTTGTGGCAGTTGGCTATTCCATGTTATGTTCCCAACACATATCACCCACGCATTATTATCAATTCGGCAATAAGGGTTTATGTTTCTATTACTGTAAAATGGAGTTCAATATTTCTTTTGTATAAAAATGACGGATCTTAAACTCTGTGCAAATTGCAATGAATTGAAATTACTTGATGAATACCATAAACACATACGAAAACCTATTAAAAACAAGACATTTATCAAAAACAACAAAGACAGATAAAAAAAAGAGTGTTATCTGAGTTTATTCAGAGAAATCCAAATTATAAAAATATAAAAAGAAATCATTATAATACACATTGTTTTCTAAAATAATTAAAAAGACACATACCAGTCTTTTAAAAATAACGTCAGTGAAACTTATGTATATAACATAAACGAATATGACATTTTCATTAAAAGAGATAATACATATAAGGGCATTGCCTGTTAAATGAACTTTAATTTGTTTGACTTTCAGCTCACATTGCATTACAATAAAAGACAATTAATACTTCACATAAAATTTTTTCAAAAACATTAATTAGGTTTTTACTCCAGTCAAGATAGTTTCCATGTTCTCTTTAAATGCGTTATCCAGAGAAATAGTAACTGGATGATAAGAAAGCTTTGAGGATTCAAACAAGGTCCCACGTTTTACTTCTGAAAAGGAATCACAAAAAAGAAAGATTAATATGGGGGTGAAACCTTAGCCAAATAAAGACTAGGAAAAAAAGACGAGGCAACAAACGTTTGTGTCTTTTGTTAATCCAAAACTAGGTCGACCGTTTCCACAAGAACCACCACCTTGACATTTACAATGTAAAAAAACACGTCCTCTCTATGTTTTGAGAACGATGTTGTTTTGACTGTGAAGGAGTTGCTCTAGATAGCTATTAACAAATGTCATCGTAACAGTGTGCTGATTAACCAGCCGATCGGGTGAGCAATATTCAACTGAAAAGGCTTGTATTATATTTATAGGCGTCTCGACTAAAATCGACAATGTATGCTGAAACTTGAGTTTCTTTAGAAATGGTTATAAGTTTTGTAACATTTAAAACTAGAGGCTTATATAAAAAAATATTTAAAACAAAAATAACTTAAATTTTAATATATATATATATATATATATATATTGTCATTGTATGCTCATGCTGTCTCTCTCTCTCTCTCTCTCTCTCTCTCTCTCTCTCTCTCTCTCTCTCTCTCTCTCTCTCTCTCTCTCTCTCTCTCTCTCTCTCCCCCTTTCTCTCTATTTCTCTTTCTCGTTCTAACCCTCTTTGAAATTTGAAGTAAAAATAAAGCCAGAAAATACATCGCTACATGGCGACTTACATAAAGATAGCACTGTACAAAGTTTTTTAACTAAAAATATAGGAAGAGAAGTTCACAAATATATTCTTTCATATAATGCTATTTTTATCACTGTCAGTCAATCCCACAAGTGCCTCGAATTAACCTGGATTAGAAATATTGTTACTACCCCGAGGTCCTCCTTTAAAAAATCGGCTAGTTGCACCCTTGGGTCCACATATCCCTCACATAAAAGCCTCAAGAGTTGGGAGAAAAAGAAAAAAAAGGTTTGACTCTGGTTAGCCAGCTCTAATAAGAGTTTAGAGCTAATGTCTTAATATGAAGTGAAAAACAGAAATGAAGATTTAATATGGGAAAAAATGATATCGGACAAGGGAAAAGGAGAAAATCCTCATAGTCTAAGCCCAGAATAAGACAGAACGACAAAAATGGGAGAGAAAAGAAAGAGTGAGAATGGAGGCGAGGTTTAGACAATTACATCATACAGTGTTGAGCTGAAGATCATATTCTTATAGCTCAATATTAAAATGGCTTCACTGAAGAGCAAAAAAAGAATGGCTACAGCAAGCAGTGTAAAAATTAAATGTATGTTTATAAAAAGTGTAAATCTTAGAATGCTTTAAGATTAACTCAAATTTATAATATTTGCTCAAATTAGAGGTAAAAAAGCATGACTTATATTGGGCGGCAGCTCAGAGCCAACTCTGAGAAAGAGGAATGAGGGTATCTTCCCTCTGCTAGTCTGTGAGAGGTCCATGGGCAAGACCAATTAAAAATAAAACATGAAATGATATGAGACAGCAACAATGTGAGTTGATGGGTAAATCAGCTCATTAAAAAAAAAAAAAAAATAAAGTGCGGTGTCTGACAAGGATGTGTGCTTGCTCCAGACCTTTTCTCTCTCTACAGTGAAATGATTTGAGAAGCATAGAAGGATACCGAGGAATTAAAATAGGAGGGCACAAAGTAAGCAACATGAGATACGCTGATGACGCTGTATTAATTGCAGAAAATAAAGAAGACTTGCCACAATTATTAGACATCACTGAAGAAGAAAGCAGAAGGAAAGGATATGGATTAAAGAGCAAAAATACAGAAGTAATAGTCGTCAATCGAAACAATGAGTGTGCACAGATCAATTCTTTAGTAGCCAAAGATAATTCGTTCAGGAATCAATGCAAATACTTGGGCACTTGAATGTGAAGAGATGGACACAACAACTGTGAAATCGCATCAAAAAAGGCACTGGAGTGTTTTACTGAACCCATCCTTATGTATGGATGTTAGGCTTGGACAATTTAAAAAACAACTACAAAATTAACTGGAGGAAACAGAAATGTGGTTCCTAAAGAGAATGCTATGAATCTTATTTATGGACTTCAAAGAAATCAAACTAAAGTGTGGTACCAGGAGCTGGCATATATATGCTCATAAATACCATATTTAATCTACAGGCAGTATTTTTTGGCCATGTGATGAGAAAAAAGAAACTGAAACATCTTTGAGAACTGGGTTGATTTTAAAGGAAAAGGCAACAGGGGAAAGAAGCGAGAGAAGATGTAGCATGGATGAAAAAAGTGGCTAAATGTAAAATGAGTGACAGATGCACTAACACAACAGCATCAAGGGATAGAGATGCGCAAAAGGTCATGATTGCCTAATCTAAAGAGCAGGGCACCTAATTCATTGATATACCGGATATTTTCCATGAATCATCTAAGGATTTGTGTCTAGCTACAAAAAAAAAAAAAAAAAAAAAAGATGTATCTAATAAACGTAGTTGTAAGCAATATAAACATATATTGTCTATGTTGTTTGAACGTAGATGAATACCACATATGTTGAGCGCTGTTCTACATAAAATTATGTATAGACAACCACTGCCATAAGTACAGCAAAGATTGCAAATATAACATCTCACTCCAGTTCTATAACATTTTCAAAGCTGGAAAGTTCAAAGGACTCAAATCACACATAGTGAAAAAAAAAAACATAATACGAAGGAATGTATTCACAGACAACACCTTGCAGACATGAAATTTGCTTGAAAAGAAAGACATGAATATTAGAAGGTAAACATGTAAGTCTCACTTGTACATAAGGTGTAAGCTGACTACCTTTGATTGGTCTACAAACGTAGCCCAAAATTTGTCTTGACCTGCAAAGATTTAAAGAAGGAACAAATGATTTTTTCCCTCTCTTTATTTTTTGAGAAAATCCAAAAAAAAAAAAAAAATGATTTTTGTGAAAGATGAAGTTTGTTTTAAGCTGAGAGGATAAGAAAAGAGATGACATGAAAGATTGAAAAACCTGTCTGTCCTACTGGAGAAAACGAAGAAAAACACACACAAAAAAAATAATAATAATGCAATGATATCACAAAGCTGCTTGAATATATATATATATATATATATATATATATATATATATATATATATATATATATATATATATTCTCTCTCTCTCTCTCTCTCTCTCTCTCTCTCTCTCTCTCTCGTTCTAATGCTCTTTGAAATTTGAAGTAAAAAAAAAACAGAAAATACATCACTACATGGCGACTTACATAAAGAAACATGTAAGTAAATAAAGATAATACTGTACTCACAGACAACACTTTGCAGACATGAAATTTGGTTGAAAAGAAAGACATGAATTTAAGAAGGTAAACATGTTAGTCTCACTTGTACATGGGGTGTTAGCTGACTACCTTTGATTGATCTACAAACGTAGCCCAAAATTTGTCTTGACCTTCAAAGACTTAAAGCAAGAAGAAATGATTTTTTCCCTCTCTTAATTTTTTGAGAAAATCCAAAAGAAAAATGATTTTTGTGAAAGATGAAGTTTGTTTTAAGCTGAGAGGATAAGAAAAGAGATGACATGAAAGATTTAAAAACCTGTCTGTCCTACTGAAGAAAACGAAGAAAAACACACACACACACAAAAATAATAATAATGCCTTGATGTCACAAGGCTGCTTGAATTGAACCAACAGAAGGTCTCAGCACTTTTTCTATGACATCAAAAGCAGTGATCACATGAATTTATAGTAGTTTAAAATTCTTGAGAAAAGAAGATCAACTTACACATCAAGGGCAAAACTAGGTGTTGCGTCACTCTTCAAAACTCAGTAGATGGTAAGGATTCTCTTTCAAAAGCACATTGTCTCAAGTTGCTTAGTCTGTGGCTGCTGATCTTCTCAAAATGAAGAAGAGGTTGAAGATCTCTGTCAGATTATCACTGAAGATGTTGAGAGGAACATATAATTATGAATAGAAAGGAACGAGTTACACAGAGAAGGGATAGGGAAGAAAAGAAGGGGATATATATATATATACATATACAGAGAGAGAGAGAGAGAGAGAGAGAGAGAGAGAGAGAGAGAGAGAGAGAGAGAGAGAGAGAGAGAGAGAGAGAATTATATACTTTTGTAATAGTTTTAAAGTGGCTTTATAAACTGAGGATTTTCTTTTCTAATGCTGAAACTGGTTTTAATGAAGCAAGTTTTTCTCGGTGTAATGACAAGTTATAAATTTGTATATTAGAAGAGAGAGAGATAGGAGAGAGAGAGAGAGAGAGAGAGAGAGAGAGAGAGAGAGAGAGAGAGAGAGAATTTATATACTTTTGTAATAGTTTTAAAGTGGCTTTATAAACTGAGGATTTTCTTTTCTAATGCTGAAGCTGGTTTTAATGAAGCAAGTTTTTCTCGTTGTAATGACAAGTTATAAATTTGTATATTAGAAGAGAGAGAGAGAGAGAGAGAGAGAGAGAGAGAGAGAGAGAGAGAGAGAGAGAGAGAGAGAGAGTAGATATGGTATCCTGACAAAAAAACGAAACACCTAGCTGTACTCACTATTATCATATGAAGAAATAAGAATGATCTTTCGTTGGAAATAACGGTGAGCTGTGGGTGTAAAGATAGAGAGAAGAAATTTTTTATACACATGAATGATAAAATAAACACCAATATCATGGATAGTTTGAAGTACAATACAAATCTCAATATTGGAATTGAAATGTATAAAAATTTATATTAATAATAATGGAAAAATATCGTACTCAGCGTAGAATTATATTTTTACCATTTCTTTTGCACGTCCAACCTTCAACAAAAGTTTGTCTGTCCAAGGACAGAATTTGTGGGGGATCACATGAATGTATAATGTATACAGAATTCCCTAAATTTACGGACAATTCTCTTTCCTGTACAGTGGAACCCATGTTTAACACCTTGAATAGCGAAAACCATTGCTATAACGACAGAGCTAAATAACACCTTTTTTTCCTATATTCAATTTATTTCTGCAAAATTGACACTGCTTCCCAACCTATAAAAACTGGAAAGAAAGCACCAAAACTTTTAATAGAAAAAAATCCTTAGCATTTTGCCCTGCCTGCATTGTAACAGTACAAGCGAACAAGCAATGCAGGCTTTCCTGTCTTTTCTCCACAGTCCACATGTATATGAAAATATGTATTTATTTCCATAAGAGGCAGAATAGAAAAAAACAAAGGAAAGTGTAATTACTTCTTGGGTGAGGCCATGCCCTTGATAGTTCAAATACTGCACTGTGATGGCCAGGAAGGGCGGAGACTGGTCTTTCGGCCTCTGGATCTTCAACCGAATCTTGGCTTGACAATCTAGTTTGAGGGACCTGTGAAAGTGATGAAGAGTATGTAGTTATGTATCTATAGATGGAGTTGAATGCTACAAAGTTCATTTAGTGTATAGCATCAAGCCACATGGTAGGCAGTGGCCAACATCTAAAGAAAAATAACTTTGGCTTATAAAATCTGAAACCTCAAAATAAATGATTGATTGGCAAATCTAGATCTAGAGTAAATTAAAATATTTGTCCTATGAACTGCAAAATGTTTCAGATCAGTACTCTGACAATGCCTTTCAATAAGGCTTTTGGTGCCCTCATGCCAAATTTTCCATTCTGTTATAGATCTAGAATCTAGATCTAGATCTACTCCAAGAGGCAGGGAAGGATTTAAAAATCTAGGCTTAAGATAACTCACCCCTTATCTTTAACCAACCACTAAAATCTAAAATCAGATCGTCTAGATCTGGATATAAGACCTATCTATATTTAACTCTAGATCTCATTAGCACAATTGATGGGACTTACCTTTGGCATGGGCGCTGACCCGTCGAGGAGCTGGTGTGTTTGGACGGGGAGTGCTTGCACACAAAGAGAATGATTTTATATTTTAGGTACTTCAGTATTAGTTCTTTCACTGACTCACTCGATCTTTTCACAAATAGACTGTGAGTGCCACTGAAAATGATTTAAGGGCTGCCTCAAACTCTTCATACGTTTTGAACACACGTCCTTTCTCCATTTTGAACATTGGTGGAAAGGAAGTGAGATCTGAGTCAAACACGAATTTTGTGACGTCACATGTATATCTGTGTCCGTTCAGACCAGTACCAATTATCTAGGAGGCCTGTTCATAGGTTATGTAATATTATTCAGATGGGCCGGTCTGCGGGGTGCTAGCAATGTGCTCTCTCTCTCTCTCTCTCTCTCTCTCTCTCTCTCTCTCTCTCTCTCTCTCTCTCTCTCTCTCTCTCTCTCTCTCTCTCTCTCTCTCTCTCTCTCTCTCTCTCTCTCTCTCTCTCTCTCTCTCTCTCTCTCTCTCTCTCTCTCTCTCTCTCATCTTTAGCTTAATCCGACTCTTAACCCTCGTCTCTCTCTCTCTCTCTCTCTCTCTCTCTCTCTCTCTCTCTCTCTCTCTCTCTCTCTCTCTCTCTCTCTCTCTCTCTCTCTCTCTCTCTCCCTCCCTCCCTCTTCATCATAACTTCTAAGTACATGTAGGCTATACATTCAAATACTTAGAAACTCAAATGCACATGTACACCTTTTCGAGATTTGATAATACAGTGGTACGGTACATCAAATACCGGCACTGGAGTGACACACTAAGAACACGTACATCAGATAATGAGGAGAGTTTTTAATTGTATCAAGTCAGAAGAAGCAAATGAAGAGAGAGGGAAAGAGGGAGACAGAGAGAGAGAGAGAGAGAGAGAGAGAGAGAGAGAGAGAGAGGGGGGGAGACAGAGATTATAATTTTGTAAAATTCGACCAAGGAACAAAAACAAACATAGTAGGTACGTAGAATCTTAGAGCAAGAGATAAAATAATGAATGAGAGAGAGAGAGAGAGAGAGAGAGAGAGAGAGAGAGAGAGAGAGAGAGAGAGAGAGAGAGAGAGAGAGAGAGAGAGAGAATGGGTGAAAGAGATACAGACAGCCAGAGGTCTATTTGTGTGGAAAAGGGGGTGCTAGATATGGTAATAGGTGCTAGCCATGTGCGCTTTATATCTGGCCTTCTCTCTTTCTTTCATCTCTCTAGCTCAATCCGACTCTTAACCCTTCCGGGCCTCTCTCTCTCTCTCTCTCTCTCTCTCTCTCTCTCTCTCTCTCTCTCTCTCTCTCTCTCTCTCTCTCTCTCTCACGCACACACTCTCCCTTCTCATCATAATTTCTATTACATTCAAATATTTACACTTTGAAACTCAGATCCACATGTACACCTTTTCGAGACTTGATAACACAGTGTTACAGTAGGCTACATTAAATAAAGGCACTGGAGTGACATGTCAAGAGCAAAACAAGGAATGACAGAATGTGAAAGACAAAAAAAGATATGGTGATATTTAGAGTGAAAGAGATACAGACAGAAGTCTATGTGTATGTGGGAGGGGGTGGTCAGAATAATGGGCAGTACTAACCTGTTCCAGTGTAAAAATGAAGGACAACTTCTAGCTGATCCCATTGATTCACAGTTTTACAGGGGAAATTTGGGTGTGTTACCAATTTAAAACCGTTGTAGTCTTCAAATTGAATTACAGTCACTCCTGCATCTGCATCTCTAAGTCTAATATGGAAGTATATAACATATTCATGCATACAACCACCGCGACTGAAGCTGGCAAGTGCTTGTTCTGTTCTATCTGCATTACAAGCACTGAGTCCATAGAGGAGCAAACTTTCTTGAAGGGCTTCCTTAACAGTGTCACAGTTAAAGTTATTTTTTACTATGAATGTATCCAGTTCGTCAATTTCTCTGACTTTGTTTTCACTGACAGCTTTTTTTGGTAGGGCGAGGAGTTTTTGGATGAGCATGTGATATGGATGGTGAAGGTATCTCACCAAAGTTAATAGGAGGATGCATAGAGATTATAAATATTATCTTCCTCTTCGAATGTGAGGAGTATCAGAGAGCCAGTGTCGACTACATACTCCAATATGTTCAGTCACTTTCTCAACTTTGTTTGGGAGACTCGAAACCCATTTATGACATTCAGTTGGGTCCTTCGGAAAACCATAATTATAAAATAACCGTTTCACTTTCTTTCCCCTTCTGACTGGCATAGCCGCTCTTACAGTTTGTAACAGTGCACTTTCTTCCCCTAAACAATAAACAGTTAAGGAAATTGATAATGACACCGATACACCATATAATGAAATATGAAACTTAAGGTTAAAGTATTGAGGGCACTTTGAGTATCAGAGATTTTAGTTAAAAGGCTTTTAAAAAACTTTGGCTCCCACTTCAGCACACCTTCTCTCTATAAAGTGATATCGCAGAGACCATAAAGGGAAAAGCTAATTAAACTTAAAGCATATTTAGATGAACTTAACATGTATAATTGTTTATCAGTATCTCTCTCTCTCTCTCTCTCTCTCTCTCTCTCTCTCTCTCTCTCTCTCTCTCTCTATATATATATATATATATATATATATATATATATATATATATATTACATTGTATGATGTTTGGTGGCACGGGTCATACTCTATCAGTGTGCACACATTTAGAGGAAAATCTACACCAAATCACAAGAAAGCATTCTTGGAATGTTCCACATTGAAAGCATCTGTTAGAACAAGGTGCAATCCAAGGGCGAATAGCAGAGAATAAGATAAGAAATATAATCCAAGAAAGAATGAATGTAATCCAATAACAAAATGGCAGGAGAGTCCAGTGAAAACACAGTGTGTACTGCTAAGCATGCTATAATCAACTGTTCAAACCTCGCGCAGGTGGCTGATAGCTAGCCAGATGATGGCCCATCTGAATAATGTTACGTAACCTTGTGAACAGGCCTTCTAGACAGATGGTACTGCTATAGACACATTGTTTGTATATTTTGAACCACGTGATGGACAATAATAGCACAGCCTCCATGATTTCTTAAAACCACGTGATAGCTATAAAAAGATTTTGCGGGTGCCTATTAGTCGTTTTTTCTTTGTCAGGCTGTGTTTACACTTACAAGTAGTAGTTCGTACATTAACTTTTTCTTTTTTTTTTTCTTGAGGGGGTGGGGATAGATCTCTTTGCATTCCTGAAGCGGGAACTTGCTTACAGCAGGATTTTTCTCCTGAAACTAAAATTCCCGTTATAGTCATGTTTTATTTATTTTAAGCACATCACTAGAGTGGTCTCGCTTATTGAATCTGTATAGCTTATCACTGTCTGCCTCTGGCCTTACACTTCGTTTCCTTCTGTTTTGTCTCCTCTTCTCTGATGTTGGCAATTAATGTCTAGTGGTCAGTCAGCCCCAATTGCTGCAAAGAAAGAGACAATTGTGCGCGACGGTCTAAAAGAGGTGACAGTAGAGAAGTTTTACAGTACTGGAGGTGTCTGAGAGACGAGCAGAATTCTCGCTCGGATTGAGAGAACGTGGCATTACCTAAACTAGCTGTGATAAAGACAGGGTTAGATTTCTTTACAAATAAAAAAAAAATAGGAGACGACGTAGAAAGTTGTCAACTTGATAGTTATTAAACCCTAAAACAATTTTGGCTGGTTTTAATAGAAAGGAGGGAACACAGACGCGGGCTAATTCTTCTTCACAGAACACCCCCCCCCCCTGAGGAGGCTGCACAACCACTGGACGAGCCACAGCATTCCTGTCCCACAACTCATCTTCCCGGGTCTGACGGCACGTGCCCCCAGGTGCGCACGTCAGGGCCTCAATTATAAGTGCGGCAACCGAACTTCTCCGCAGATACCCCTGTTTCCTGCATGCAACAACTGAAAGGGGTTAGTTAGAAATCAATGGTTTATTTGGCGGAAAGTCTAAAACTGTCCTTACCCACAGGTCTGGAGGTGAGAAGAAAACTGGACGCTGCTATTTGACTTCCCTCCAACAGTGAACGGACAGAGGTGCTTTAGGCAGAACTATCCCGTTCATCGTGAATTAAACGCAGTGGAAACTGAGGCTACGGGGAAAATACGTGTAGTACGATGTACTAATTGACATAGAAGAGAAGAGTAGCATAAAGAAACGCGCACTCGAAGATAAAGACTTTCTTAGAACTTCTTTTTTAAGGGAGAAGAGCACTTCAGTACAAAGTTTAAAATAATTCTTCCAGTCAAGGAACTCGACAAATCATTATGTTTTATAAAGTCATTTCAAGGTGGAGACCATAATGATTGATTATGGAACATTTGAAAAAAGAAACCTATGGAAATCAAAATAACTTTCTTAAATTATTTTTAGTCAGATCAAGGTGACTTGCCCTGCCACAGTGAAAAAGTATTCAACAAACCTTAGGTTTAGACAGAAACTATTTTCATTGAGCTGAAAATAAGAAAGGAATTGTTGAACAGATTTATTGCTTTTATCATCATACCTTGTCATTATCACCAATGTAACTAGATGTATTCAAGCTAGAACATTGATTTGAGATGCCTGTATGATTGTGTGCTTTGCCTATGACGTAATGACGAACGTATTCTTTTACTATATTTCTAGGGCATATTTATAGTCTTTGTGTGATAATCAAGACTGTAGGTATGTTATGTAAGCACACATCGATAATTATAAAGTACAGTGTATTTTTGGTGCACTATATTGGTGTGTGCTCAAGGAAAATTCTGGACGAGCGATTTTTTGGTGTGAACGCAGGATTACCGGGGGTGGGGGCAGGACAGAGCCACACTATTCGCTATTCGATTCAGACTGCCTTTACCTCTAATCTAAGGAGGCAAATTATACTCAGGGAAGCTGATGCCATAGTGCTGTGCTTACCTCTCTCTCTCTCTCTCTCTCTCTCTCTCTCTCTCTCTCTCTCTCTCTCTCTCTCTCTCTCTCTCTCTCTCTCTCTCTCTCTCTCTCTCTCTCTCTCTCTCTCTCTCTCTCTCTCTCTCTCTCTCTCTCTCTCTCTCTCTCTCTCTCTCTCTCTCTCTCTCTCTCTCTCTCTCTTTCCTTTTCTGTTTCTCTTTCTCGCTTCCTAGTTTCCAATGGATTCAGAGATACACAGAGTGAAATGGGCAAATTTCTTTCTTCTGTTGTTAAAGTCAGGCTCATTTTTATCTTTGAAGTAGTGAAACATGATAAAACAAAAAATATTATCGGCGATACAGTGTTAATAATGCCCATGCTTGTGAAGACAGTTTTTTCATCATCTTCATCATCCTAATCATCATCATTATCATCATCACATCATCATCATCACCATCATCATCATTATCACCATCATCATCATTATCATCACCATAATCAATGTAATGATCGTCTTCATCCTCAAAATCAGTATCTTTTTCGTCGTTCTCTCCACTCCTGGCCCTTTCTTTACTTCCATAGACTTTACACTGGAGTCTGGATAAATACCTCAGGACCAAAAAAGTTAGTTGACTGTAGGCAAAAGTTGGCTTTAAATATTGCAATTTAATTTGTAAAGAAATACAAAATAGTGCTGGCAAACAAAGTTGACTTGAAGCAAAAGTTTCCCTTAGGTGTTGAATGTATATGGACTCCTCTGTACTTTTAGTAATACTTTCTCGTTAGCCAGGCTTTCCTCTTTTTATTCAACTGATTTTCATCTTTGAATCATTTTCTCACTCCTGTAACTCCATTGCGCCCCTATGGTTCCAAGTAAAAAAAAAGCAGTTGGAATTCTTTTGTAATAAGTTAAAATTATGAATGCGGTTTTGTGTCAAGGTGGTTTGTGCACCACAAAAGCTGGGCTTGATCAGTTATATAAAAATGGAAAAGCAGAAAATCTTAAAGATCAGATTCGATATAGAAAATTAGTGATGGGGGCAAGAGGACTTAAGACTGACAGGTACTGCTGCAAATCTTTACCAGACTTTGCTTGGAAAGATATGCAATGAGGGGGTTCATTAGGCAAAAGACAATCATTCAAAATTAAAGTTCTGATGATGATTATTAAATACAATGCTGTTACGGTGAAAATAAATTTGACAGAAACTGTTGCTTGATGTTGTTGTTGGGTTCAAGGTTTATTTAGTAAAACAAACAGAAAACGCTGCAAGGTACAAACAGTATAGATACTTTCATTAGCGAAGTGTACAGGTAGGTAGTCAACAAAAAAGTGACACTGATACAGGTACATAGTATGTCTGGCAAAAGAGGTAGTGAGACCGAGAGGTAAGCAGAGTGGGAAAAACCATAGGTGCGGCTTAAAAAAACATATACACGGAACAGAAACCTTCACAATTTAAAAGAAACGAAAATTTCTGTTTATACTTTATAATTTTTTAAAGTTGCAGGCTCAAATTGTTTTCATTTAACAAAATATTGATATTTTCAGGCTTGCTAATTCCTTTACATGAATTGGTTCTCAATTTATATTTTGAAAACTGTAATGTATTTTGTCTCTTATGTAATACTTTCTTTTACAGTCATTCAGTTTCAGCTTTAATGTAAGCGTGTATTGAACCTCAGTTTATCATGGGAGTTTTCTACAACTATCAAAATCATAATGCTTTATCATGTATACATTTGAAAATATATGTTCAATCATAATTCATCTGTGACTATTAATTTTTTACTTCTATCATTGACTTACAATGCAGTTTTGAAATAGAAACAGTGGTCAAATTATCAAATAGATAGCATAATCAGGTTCAGCATCTAAAAAACCATAAACTCCGAAAGTTTCATTACTCTAGTACGAAAACTGTGTTTTTTATGATATAATTTCTACAATATGATTCGCTTTTTTACCAATTTTCTTCCAAGGCGCAAAATTTGGCGCTATGCCAATTTTGGTTTTCTCTATCTTTTCAAAATGGCTTTCTAGGTTGCTGACAAAAATTGAGTCAACTAAATACAACATTGTGTATTAGCAAACTAAGTATTGAAACAATCTGAAGAATATGTGTTTTTTTACGATGGTCCAAAAGTGCCTCATCTAGAGTATTTGCTTGTAATGTTGATATGCCACAAGTGTTTTTGGCCATATTTCATGACCAATAAATTCTTTTGTTTACTTTTTATCTCCGTGAAATTTCGTATGTGTATAGTCATTGTCTTGGACTTTGTAAATATGTCCTTTTTTGTTTCATAAGATTTAACAAATGACTTTTATATGTCCTTAAAAACAACCCGATGCACGCAATTTGTTTTGTGTCGTTATGCGCAAAATTGAAACAGCTGTAAAACTTTTATTTACCAACAGATTTTGATGAAATTTGTTGGAAATTTCATATTTTAACAAGATCTTTACAGTACAATTGGGTATATTCAAATTTGCTGGGGTAGAAAAATCACTTTGTGGTACCTAATTATAGATCATTAACCTAGTTTGACCTCTTGAAATAGCCAGCTGCCTCAGTTCTGTGCGCTTTCATCTTTTATAACGATCAATTTTGTTGAGAAATGAGTCTCTCTAAATGCGGTTTAAAAATTCTCATCCTTATTGTTTAGAAGCAGATTGAACTTGCAATATTCAAACAAACGTAATTCATGCGTTCATTCTGTCTCAAGTTAGCTTCACCACCAGTCCTATATCCACTTACACATGTAGTATAATAATGATAAAATTAAGAGGAAGAAGAAGAAGAAAAATAGGATAAAGAAAGATAGTTATTTTTAACTAAATTTTAATTAACCTTAATATATTGCAATGATTTATTTCATCGCATAATTTATATTTAATATTAATACAAATGATAACTGAATGAAATCATAGTATTATGCATAATCCTCAATAAAATATGTAAGTAGGATTTTCGTTTGCTTAGATGTATTGAAATCCATTTCTTAAACCAATGCAGTAATAGGAATAGAAAATTTAAGAACTGAAAAAAAATTATTTTTATTTTTTTTTTTACTTAGATGGCCTCGATGTTCTTTACCCAAAAGAGCCTCAATGAGACGCAGTTGATGTTCAAAACTGACTTAAAAGTAATAAGTCACCCCACCTGTTGGGTAACCAGTGTCGCGGCGGAGATCAGAGAAACCATAAACATGTACATATGTGTGTGTGCATATATATATATATATATATATATATATATATATATATATATATATATATATAAACAAAAGGCGAGCTTTACCATAGCTGTGGACCCTTCACCTAATTACAACATTGGAATCTCCACGAAATAGGTGAGAGAGATTAAAAGGAAAAACACATATATTATACTTATAAATATTCGAGATTTTACGCTAAATTCCCATTGTTAATTCGAAACATTTTAAGAGGATGAGCAATGGGGAGAAAAATAGGTCATTGTGAATGTGAGTAGAAAACTGAAAAGCATGAAAAGTTGTGTAAATGTATAAATAACTAAATGCAAGATAAAGAAAGGTGATGGCAGACTGCGGGGAAGTTAATGCTATGAATCAATTTTTAAACAAACATTCTGGATAATTAAAGGTTTAATAACGCAGAATCACAACAAAAAATTTAAAATTCAAGCACAGTTTCTAAACTTTTAGAAATTCTAGTACAGTGGTACCCGGTACTTTGGTAGAGATGAAATTGACCGCATAAATTACAGTGTTGGCGAAACATATTAATTTTCTTCCCGCATTTATCGCAGACAATATAGATGAAATGATAACAGAACTTAATGCTTTTCAATACTGAGAGAATAAAAAACCAGCGTGGATTCAGTTTGATATTAATGCAGTATGTCTGTGATGTAAAGGTGTAAGGACTTTTTTTGAAAATCTATTTTTATTTTTTTTTTATTATTATTCGTCGTTCTCCTATGCTGTTCTCTGATTCAGTTTGAGACGGTGAGTTTTGTGAAAAAAAAAAATTCTGATGTTTAAAAAAATGAATAAAAGTGCACTAGAATACCCAACTTGAATGTTATCTTTTTTTTTTTTAACAAACGTACATGTATGTTCATTAGCAATGATATGTAAAGAGAATTTTCTTATTTTCTTTAAGTTGCAAGGAATATTTTCGTCCGCATTGTTGCAGCATTAATCATGTAGTATTAAAAGCGTATTACATGTAGTTCTTTGGATGTTGCATACTTTATTTATATCAGCTGCTTTTGATTCTTCCATGTATTAATTTTTTTAAAATATCTTTGCTTTAAGACGAAATGTGTTTACGTTATAAAATTGCTATAGACACTCTTCTTTTCCAAGTTCTTATGATGAGCTGTATTTATTGAGGTGTGGGAATTTAAACAACCATATAAAGTAAAAGATAAAATATGATTTGCAAAGATCTTATGCTCACAGTTTTAGGAAGGGCTGCGATGTATCGTAAAATTCTGAGGCATTTTTAAATGTTGACTAATATCCTTGCTAAATCGCTTTGTTTGGTACATAGTAAACAAGTCTTTGTCTCTGTGGCTGATTCTGGATCAGGACACTCCAAAAATTTCCCAATATTTCTACTTTCTTTTTTACCGTGTGACGCCAGCTAGTTTTCATTTGTCGAAATTACGCAGCCTACAGTTCAAAGAAAAAGAATGCTAATTATTTTCATTGAATAGTTTTATTTGTTTGCTCTTTAGAGTAGCCAAGTAAAAATGATAACTTGTATTTTGAACCTGAGCACTGGCTGCAGTTTTTTTTTATAAGCATTTCGCTTCTGATCATTTCATTTCTATTTAAATAGCAGTCTAACAATTATTAGCCAGAAGACACGCCATCAGGCTAAGTGGGCGCTGACGGGAATATTGTATTGTGCTGTAGGAAGACCATATTAAGCTTAACGTCCATATGTGGCTCCAATTCCTGTAAAGGTCCTAAGATAAACGGCACAAGCTACAAAAATTTTTTTTTTCTTTCATTTTTTCCAAGGAGCTTCCTTTGAGAAACAATGTGGTCTACAAATTCCATACATGCAGAGACTAGCACCATTATAGGAGTTCATCTTATGGTAGCATCCGTCTCAATGAGCTGGATATTCGGTAATCTTTTGACATACATGAACTCTTTCTTCGCTTTTCAGTGTAGCCCAGATTGTTTAGACGGTGATTCTGAGTGGATTGTCAATCTTTTCGTTGGGTTTTTCGGAATGGGTCTTTTTCTTTTTGATTATATCAAGCGCACAATAGGACTCCGGTGGACGTATGTTTTAGCAATGCTGCTTCACACCACATCATTTTTTTCTTTGCGCATGGGCCGTCCGTGTATCGATAGTGGCAGTATGTGTTTTCATGGGTGTTGGAATGGCCACAGCAGCAGGTGTGATTATGAATGCTGGATTTGCGTATATAAATGCTTGGACTCCAGAGAAAGCTAAAGTATACATGATCACAGTAGTATCATCCGGGCCTTTATTAAATGTCATTCAGAATCAAATCATCACCAAGTTCGTGAATCCCCTGAATCTAATACCAGATATTTATCGGAGTCCATGGGTTTTCTTTTCCCAGCCAGAGATTTTACACAGAGTTCCCAAAGTTATAGCTGTGATTGCTGCAGTTGATCTTGGTCCCCAATTAATTAGCCTTCTTCTCGTGTCCATCCCGCCGGCGATGGAAAAAAATCACGCAATTGATAGTGGTACTAACCACGACGATTCTCTCAGCACTATAGACAATAAAACAGCTTTAGCAAAGCCAGAAAATGAATCTCTCGTCACGAGAGCCACGGAAAAGGTGTCCTTAGATATTTCCCAACATTGTGTTTGTAGATATAGACAGGAAGATTCCGGAACAAAACAGATTCAATATACGCTGCAAGAAGCAATAAAAACTATTAAATTCTGGACGCTTTGGCTTTATGGAGCATCTACTGGCCTTTGTACATTGGTCATTACCAGCTACTACAAACAGTTTGGACTCGTATATATCCGCAATGATAAACATTTGACATTTCTGGGAAGCTTCATGCCGCTATTATCGGGCGCATGCGGAATGGTTCTCGGAGTTCTGAAAAAGAAGAATCTAATCAATGTGAACGGCAGCCTCGTTCTCAGCCTGTCTGTCAATAGCCTGGCCAGCGCCTTCTTGTTCTTCGCTGCAAAGATTAGCGAGGCTGTGTACATGATCTTGGTATTGCTGACGACATTCGCACACAGTTTTATTTACTTCGTGCTTGCAAATGGGACAGTGCAAGAATTTGGCAACGTGCACTTCGCCACAATTTATTCCGTTGTTTACTCGGGTCGTCCTATTCTATCTTTGCTCTCAGCCATTTATCTAACTCCTCTTTTGGATGCAGTAGGGTGGTTCTGGGTGTTTATATCCTCCGCTTTCTTTAGTTTTATAGCCCTTACATTCATGGTCGTATCACATTTTATTTCTCCTAGGATATAATAAATCAGAAAAGGATGGACAATTTCAAAAACGCCTAGATTATTATAAAAGAAAAGAAAATATTGACAAAATAACATGTTCGTAAACTCCTATAGTATTAAAAGTGTTTAAATGATTAACATGCTCGTGAAAAGTTAGGCTACAGAGTAAGACCTTAAAAGCTCTGTCCAACAATCAGAAGTATTTTTAGGACTTGTGAACTACTATACTCTTGTAAGATAAAATGTTTTACCCCATTTGTAGTGCAAATGTAACGATAACGAAATCTCATTTTGTTAGACTCGAAATTGTAGTCTCCGAACGTCAAGTGGTAAGTGGTATTAGCGTAGGCGCTTTGGGACGGCCAGGCACGTGGGTGGCTATCGGGTGATAGCGTCCGCCCCGATACCTGTAGCCACCTTCTTGGTGGGTTCGAGCCCCACATTGTCGGTAGGTTATTTTAGGGCTTCATCTTTCCAATTCCACCCTGCCTGGTGGGGCTAGAGTTGAAGCCTGCGAATATGATTGTCTGGAATTGGTGTCGAGTATTACAAAATCCCATACAAACTTTATTGTGACGTATTGCAAGTACATAGCTTGCAGGAAGCTGTTGTCCATTTTAGATAAGAGTGATTTTGATGGGTTTTTTTTAAATAAATTTCACTGACAGAGATAAAATAAGGCATATAAAGAATTTTTATATCAATTCCTGAAGGGTTTCATTGATTGTTTTGTTTTTGTTTTTCTTTTCTAAAAAATGTGCCAAACACTAAGGAGAATTTATGTTTCCATTATGTCAAACGTAGTTAGATACTCACTTTATTGTCACGCGAAGAAGTATGGACGAATATCTTATTTGTCATTTCGTAATAATCCGTGTACGAGATACATGCACTAAGCATTGGCAGAATGGGAACATGCTTTTTATTAATGGAGCAGACAAATACAGAGATTCACCACCGTCTCTGGATTCAAGTTGTAAATATCTTTTAATAGTTTAGTTTTAACATTTTAAAGTCCCTCACAGTGATCTAGTTTAAAGATAAAGATATACTATTTGAATCAAATCAGCAAGACAATAATATTTTTTTGTGTGTGTAGGTAATGGTATCGTATACATGTATATTTGCAATCCAAGTTGTCATGACAATTTTTTTTAATTGCGCTTGTTATGAACTAGGCTATTATTTAATATTTTCTTTGGATTATTTTGATAAGATACATTATGCAGTCACGTATGCGCGTATTTCGCTTTATTTTTCTCCAGGGCACTGATTAGTATTCTGTCTAGGCCCTTATATTCTCATTTGTCCATTTGTCTGATCCTCGTTTTGCCCATTAAACTAAGTTATAAACACAGCAAAGCAAAAGGTGGGCTCCTTCTTTTTACTCTAGCAAAGGGCAAATTCCTTGTATAATGATCATCAATAAATCCGTTGTGCGTTGAAGTCAGCCATTAAGGTTGCACGCACGTGCAATGCTATCCCTAGCATAACAACTCGGGAACATCATCGAAGAGGAAAAAGCCAATAATTTTTATACCTTCCATGACCTGATGTGCATCATATTTCAATACTGGTTCCTAAGTAATATTCGTTTTCACTTAAAAAAAAAAAAAAACTAACAAAAAACCACTAAATCTGCCGCCATGAGTTGGTGCGCATCATATTTCAATACTGGTTCCTAAATAATATTCGTTATCACTTAAAAAAAACAATAAACCACTAAATCTGCCGCCATGAGTTGGTGAGCAACATATTTCAAAATTTAAATACCCCTTGTGGTCATGAACTCTGTTTCTGCTTCAGTTATTTTATTCGTTTTGAAGTGGATTATCATTGCATGCGCTTCAAGGCCTCAAAAGGGCTCACTTTGTAAAGCTTTGTGTCTTCCGGGGAGACAGACTGGCCTGCACTCGTATCATCGAACAGTACTGGCGAACAGCCTGTTTCAAAGTCATCCCTTTTTTTAAACAGTTTTGTCAAGGCACATTTAAACCTTAATTCCTTATCATTAACAAACAACTGCTTAATCACAGATCATTCTAGACTGGCCATAAACTAGTATAATCTCACGCCTCAATCTACCAAACAGTAAATTTTATCTCTAGAATTCGGCCCTCAGCTGAAACTGATGCATTGAATAGCGAATGCAACTATTCTCTCTAGTCATAGATGAAAAGTCATGCGCAATGTCGTTCAACTCCACAATCTCAGAACTATAGTGCTTTCTGTTAAACTTAGAGTAAAGCTGGTTGGGTGAGATCTGGGCCATCATCCAAGAGTTCAGGTACGAACGCGGAAGCTCCGTAACTCTCGTTCAACGTTTTTGTTTTTTTTTTGTTTTTTTTTTCTTGACTGAGCTCTCTATTGCGCCAAGAAATTGAGTTAGAGTGGTTGCAACAAAACCGAGAGTTATCATTAAGAAAGAGAGAATGAGAAGAGAGAGAATGAGAAGAGAGAGAGAGAGAGAGAGAGAGAGAGAGAGAGAGAGAGAGAGAGAGAGAGAGAGAGAGAGAGAGAGAGAGAGAGAGAGAAGAGGGAGAGAGAGAGAGAGAGAGAGAGAGAGAGAGAGAGAGAGAGAGAGAGAGAGAGAGAGAGAGAAAAGAGGGGAAGAAAGAGGGAGAGAGAAGAGAAAGAAAGAGAGAAAGAGAGAAAGAGAGAGAGAGAGAGAGAGAGAGAGAGAGAGAGAGAGAGAGAGAGAGAGAGAGAGAGAGAGAGAGAGAGAATCCAAATAGAAAGCAAAAGCACCACACTTGAAGGATAACTTGGTAATTGCAAAGGATCCAAAAGGACGCGTGTGTGTCTATAAATAGTATAACACAAGGTCTAAAAGGCACCCAACTTAATAATTACGGGACAAAAAAGAAATAACAATACTATTATCATTCAAAATATAAACGTTTCACTTGTAAGCTTTATTAAGTCAGTATTATTGTATAATATTTTAATACTGACGAAGCGTACAAGTGAAACGTTTATATGTTGAATTGTTAATAGTTTTCTGTACCCTAATTAGGAAGTTGTGTGCCTATTTTCTTTTAGGTTATAAAGAGAGAGAGAGAGAGAGAGAGAGAGAGAGAGAGAGAGGGGGGGGAGAGAGAGAGTGAGAAAGAGAGAGTGAGAGAGAGAGAGAGAGAGAGAGAGAGAGAGAGAGAGGGGGGGGGGATTATCATTAAATATTTTTGCATCTTTCGTCATAAAGTGTAGATTGTCTCCGGAATAGTTTCCAAACTTAAAATCTAGGATCGGTATGAACCTAAGTGATCGCTTGGAAGAATTCAAAACTTTTCAAGAAACAACTATTGCATGCTCTCCAGATTCAAAGTTTTATGTCAAACTTTGTAACGTACGATGCGAACGCTAATATCACTGCTTTTATCAAATTATTTTTAAAGACTATTTACTGTTTGTGAAGCAATCAGCTCTGCTCATGTAGCAATATCTACAGACCCAATAAAAATTGTCTCTGATTGTCTGCAATTTTGTAAACTGTTTTTGCTTGACTTGGGCCTCGATCAACATTCTGACCGGCCCGGCCCATATTTGGTGCAGTTTGGAAGCACAAAAAACAAAATTTAGTATATTTTTCCGATATAATCTCACCTCTGTATTTGATGGCTGTTTGTATCTGCCAAGGTCCAGGCTCGATGAAAATGTCTCCTTGATAAACTCTAGTGGCAAAGCCCCAGAAAACCCATGTGGAATAGACAATAGTAACATTTACGATTCCAATAGGAAACACTTCGACGCTAAAGTACGTTGAAGAAAGATGAAGAAAAATGTAGTTGATTTGAGGCTCGCTGAAACGAAATAGATCAAAATTTATCTACCGATATAATCAAACAAACAAAAATTAAATAAAACGAAAAGAAATAAAGAAAAAAAAAGCAAAACGAGTAATGCTAAGAGTTTATATTAGAAGATCATTACACCAAAAAGACATTCTCAATATCTTGCCAATTTGGGACTATGGATGTTCCAGAAAAAAGTTACGTGTTATCAAAGCATGTGCACCCCCGGCCCCTTCGCTCCCTTTTCAGTCTGAGAAAAATGTGTTGTAAGTTCCCTACTGAATGCAACAAAGTAAGCCTACTCTGTTCAGAATCTAGACACTGAGGCGGGGATAAAACTACGCTATACTTGCTTGAGTGGGTGCAGTGTTGGCTACATCAAACGGCAATAAACAAGCAGTAGTATGTGGGCTAAACCAAACAGGACAGAAAACAGACACGAAAGGTATGTGTGGGAGGGGTAGAGGTCAAGAGCAACCTTTTTGACCCACTAGATGTAAAAAATATATAACATAAGAGTTTCGCTTATAGCGACGATTGAACTTCGGACTTTTACCATCTCCACAGACGTACGGATGCAAAAAAGAAACGCAACTCGTAAGCTATTAACACGAAACAACATTTTAAGGATTATGTCCCTTGATTCTACTGCCAATACAGTCATGTAGTTATTGCCATTCTCTCTCTCTCTCTCTCTCTCTCTCTCTCTCTCTCTCTCTCTCTCTCTCTCTCTCTCTCTCTCTCTCTCTCTCTCTCTCTCTCTCTCTCTCTCTCTCTCTCTCTCTCTCTCTCTCTCTCTCTCTCTCTCTCTCTCTCTCTCTCTCTCTTCTTTTAGCATACAAATGTTTTTATCGACAAAACAACCTAGGTTACGTTAAATAAAATTTTTATCACAAAAAAGGTCATGATAAACCCGAATCTTCTTTCCTTTTTTTCCATAGGGTCTTATTTCAGTTTTGCATTCAGCTATAAATGTTCTTCTGGTCCAAATTCAAGTTTTAGCCTTCAAATTTCGAAGTGCCTACCTTTGTAACGGTATCTACGATGAAGTGAAAAATTATCGCGATTCAAGTCTGGATTGTCATTCTTGAACGAGTGCAAAAAGATATTTATTTTTCTTTATATTTTCATTTTAACTGATAGGATGTACACAAAATACTTAACATTTTTAACTTCAAGTTTTGTTGTAACGATTGTTGTTGTTGTTGTTGTTGTTGTTGTTGTTGTTGTTGTTGTTGTTGTTGTTGTTGTTGTTGTTGTTGTTGTTGTTGTTGTTGTTGTTGTTGTTGTTGTTGCTGCTGCTGCTGCTGCTGTTGTTGTTGTTGTTGTTGTTCTTGTTATTATTATCATTATTGTTATTGTTATTATCCGTCTTCCTTACCGCCCACCATAACTTATTCTATTTACCTATCTCTTCCAGAGCAGCCCATGTTTCACTGTTCATCTTACATCTCACTCTCCTTTGTTCTAAGACATTCCATTTATGTATTTTCGTACCCACTCTATTTTTTTTCTTCTTTATAATATATCTCTTCTCTCTCTACTCTCTCTCTCTCTCTCTCGCTCTCTCTTTCTCTCTCTCCGTCCCTCCCTATCAGTCTGTATCTAAACCAATTGTAACAAGACTTGGAAGAATTAAGAGGGGAAATAACCGGGTTCATTTGAGATTGAGATTAGGCGGAGGCAATTGAAGTTAATTGAATACAGACACTATAACCTACATAAACATATTAATTAAAACGATGGGACAATTGATTTGGCAATACGGGAACTAGATGTGAATCAGGATAGTAGTATTAGGAAAAACTGCAAGGCATTGAGCAATATCAACAAATGCTTTGTTGATAGAGTTGACAGGAAGGTCTACATGGGAACTAATTTAATATCCTGAAAGTCAACACGAGAATACAAGCCATGTTCATAGCTGATTTGCGGATTCTCGCTAACCTTCTTCACGATAATCTCCGCTTACTCAAACTAGACATTAGAAAAACCTGAAAATGGAATAAATTTGCAAAGTCACTTAATACCTGTCTGTCTGTCTGTCTGTCTCTGTCTCTGTCTCTGTCTGTCTGTCTGTCTCTCTCTCTCTCTCTCTCTCTCTCTCTCTCTCTTTATGTATGTATGTATGTATATACATACATATATATATGTATACACACGCACACACAATTTAATATGAAATCAAAACACTGACCAGTTTCAGAACCGTTGGTACAAAATACAAGCATTCGCAGCAACGGAGCTTCTGGATACATTCATTCTATTCCATTCACTGATTGGTATTAGAACCGTTGGAATAAAACGCAACCAGTTGCAGCGAAGGAGATAAGAATAGTTTCTGAACGCATCCCATTGCTTGAGAATAGTTAAAGTTGCACTCTGATTTTCAAGCAGAGAAAAAGGTAAACTATCTAGCATCTCCTGGACACAGTAAGCATCCTCCAAAATTTAAGTGGCCTGCATTAGCCTCTTTGATCTTTCACGTTTGATATTGGTGTCAAAACACCAGGTTTAATATACTCATCTCAGAAAATGGGTGTAAAGCGGTTGACTTTCTGCTAAGCCCAGACCTCTTACTCTGCCCCAAGTCAAGTTGACATCTCCCCAGTTGGCAGTGGCGTGCTATCGCTCACAAAGAACATGCGAACACACATGCATTATGTTTTATGAAAGATAACCTCGACTAAATAATAATTATAGTTTCCTTTCGGATGTGAGAGTGAAGCAAGTGAAGCATCAGAAGGTAGGGCGCACGATTGTCGGCCTTGTTAAACAATAACTAGATCTACATCTACTAGGACGTAGCGATTACGACATGGAAAGGAAGGCTGTTGAAATAGTGATCTTAGATTGTTTCGACCGCCTAACTCTTACTCTGGAATAAAGCTAAAATTCATACATGCAAAAACTAATGTATTCAAAAAATATATTTTTAAAAAAATCGTTCATTCGTTCTTGGAAATAAGAGGTGAGAATAGGTGACCACCGTGAGACGATATGAATAATCCAAAATATGAAAATTGACATAAACGAACGGTTTACTGTTTAATTATGTCGAGACCTCTTGTAACCTCAATAATTATAATCACAGGCTCTCTTGTAAGTCTCCTACAAGCAGTGCTCATCTATCTGAGCTATTGATTAAGCTCAGCTACTAACAGTATCTGCGCACCTTTTGCCTACCTATTGGTTTTCTCTGGTAAAGCCATATTTATGTGGTTCCCTTCATTCCCCCTCTTCCCCCAATACCTGCTCTCTCTCTCTCTCTCTCTCTCTCTCTCTCTCTCTCTCTCTCTCTCTCTCTCTCTCTCCCTCTCCCCTTCATCCTCTATCAATAATTTCCCGCCTATATTAAAAGCTGATGTATTCTCTGGGGCTTAGGATGAGACTAGTTCTATGAGTGCCGCATAGTTATGCAGCCTTAGTTCCACTTTCAAAAATTGAAAAGATAGATAGGTAGATAGATAGATAGATAGATAGATAGATAGAGAGAGAGAGAGAGAGTGAGAGAGAGAGCGAGAGAGAGAGAGAGAGAGAGAGAGAGAGAGAGAGAGAGAGAGAGAGAGAGAGAGAGAGAGAGAGAGAGAGAGAGAGAGAGAGAGAGAGAGAGAGAGAGAGAGAGAGAGAGAGAGAGAGAGGTTAGGTAAGTACAAATGCACGACTGATAAAATTTTTTTTTTATTTTGGTGTTAACGATCCTGCAACTCGATGGACTTGGGCAAACAAGCACCATGCGTCGACAAGGAGGAGCTCAATTAATACTTTATCTCATCCTCTCCCAGGGTCTTTTCGTCGAAAAACCTCCATTGTGAACAGATGAACCGACGTAAATCAAATCAGACGGTTTTGACTTTGTAAAGTTTCATGATATACAGCATTTTATGTTTGTATTAAATACGCATAACATCAAAATCCTTTTCTTCTTCTTTTTTTTTTTTTTAGCTTAACTGTTAGAGAAAATCTACACGAAAATCTTAATTAGATATAATTGGAATTCAACTAAGTCTATAGCGAGATCGAGCAAGCATAATCTTTGACCAAGCGTTTTCCACAAAATCTCACGAGTGGGAAAGTACCTCGAAGGATCGTTTGCTAAAAATATATTTGACCTCCAACCTAAGGCTGAGTTCTTTTTAAGAAGTCCTTTGCACAGTTTAACAAGGATCAGTCTCTTATCGAATTAATATTCTTCCAGGAATTCAACTAAACATTAAATACTTATTGGTCACATTAAACCTTTAAAAGACCCCACTCTTGTACATTTTTTGACTCTTTTGTATGTCATCACTAACATTCTTGTTTCAACGAAAGAGACCCAAAACTACTACCCCTTATGGACGATTCCATTGGGATTAGTTTGTTTTCTTTCTATTTTTATCAACTGTGAAAACGAACGTTCCAACGCGTGACGTCAGGAACAGGACAAAGAGTTAGAACCCTACATTGTGATTTCTATTTTGTACAACAAATCATCAAGTATATCTTTCGCACAAAATAATGTGGAATAAATTTTTAACATTTGAAATAGATTATGTATCAGCAAATGATATCTATAACTAGGAAAAATTTTACAAATCAAATGACTCTTGGAACTACTTTTTGTGAATAATGTATGCGTTTAGTTTTGCTTTCACTCAGCATGTAAAGAGGCAGCAAGTGCTGGAGCGGAAGAAAGGTCACAACACTGAGCTTAGACTGCTTATGCCTGGCGTCAACCAATTTGATGAGAATCGCTGTCAGTTCAGCTCTCACATCCTATGTAGGTTATACATTATCAATAGACCCAAGCATGTTTGTCTCACACTTTTCTAACACCAGATGTAGATTATATCATATGAAGTGCTGATTTTGAAGCAACTGCCCAAACCAGCTTGAAGTAAATTCTGATTTGGCTTTACATCACAGAATAGAATCGATCCTTATGAGGACAGCAGTTCTGTTGAAGCCGTTTTGTTTCTGAGAACGGTAAGTCTACTTTAGGCCGTGAAGAACAAGTGAAATCCTTTGATCTTTAGGATCAAGATCTAGATCTAGATCAAGATGTAGAGTCATTGTCTAACCTTACAGATTATAAATTTGGTTTAAAATGTATCGGAATAACATGAGACTTAAATTCAGGGTTATCTAGATTAGATTTCTAGATCTAGATCTAGGCCTAGATCTAAATCTTATCTAGATCATCTGTGTCTCCTGACAAGATCTAGATTCTAGATCTAGATTAGGCTAATCATAACTTAGAAATCATGTATAGTTTCTACGAGATTAGATCTTTTTCTGAAATAGACAAACAGTGGGACCTAGATCTAGATTACATGCAGGAAACAAGCCTTCAGAGGATTTATAAAAGGTCAGATAGATCTACAACATCACAATCAATGTTTTAAATCATAAGCTGTCGATGCCTCTTGTTCTAATCTACTAGAGTCTAGATCTAGATCTAAATCTGGACATTTTGAGTTTGAGAAATTGGTCTAATATTCTATAGGCCTAATCACTCTGAACTGAGACATTGAGGGCATTTTATTTCATAATTACTGCCGTCATAGAAAGTTTTGTGTGTGTCATCAAGTAGTATCCAGAGAAAAATGTAAGGAGAAAACATCCAAATGGGTATGGTACCTCTATCATACGAACGAGGGCTTCAAATTTTCAACAGGCCAATATCTGCCATATAGAACTCGTTAATGTCTCATGTAAGTGTAAATCATTTTCTAACAATGAATTACCAATTAAAAAAAAATATGGCATCATATATAGATCTATATCATAAACCAACTTGCAACATACCCAAGGGGGAGCCTACCAATGTAAGATTGTATCAAAATCTAGATGAGGTGTAACATTTTTCCAAGTAGGCTCTAGGTGGAAACCATTTCACCCTCCCTATTGTATGAAACACTGTTCTTTAACTCAAGACAGTGCCATCACTAAGTGTGACAGTACTTTCATGGGCCTATTTATAGATAATTTTCTGTTCGCCATATTTTTAGACAACTAGCATTTAAATGATTTTGTAGTAGCCATAGAGATGACACTAGGCAGGTTGTCCGTTTGATGCATTATAGAGTTATTAATTGCCAATGTTTTTGGAAATTTAAGCATCCTTTGATTGTTCAATTTATGAGTATTTTTTCTTTAGTTTTAATGAGCAATAAATCTTTTTTGAGTATTATGTACAGCAAGTATCAAACACAGTAATGGCAGACCTTCTAGTAGCTATGCATACACCTGGCCATGATAACAAAAAGTCTTTTAAATAAAAACTTAAAGCGATGTGTCAGGTGAATCCTGATGTCTAGCGCTGTTGGCAAGCTTTATAAAATTTTGAAAACTTAAATTTGTGAGAGTTCATTTAACAAATAACACTATTTAATTCTTGAAAGTTGTCTATAATGATATCAAGTAATGGATCAAAAGATGTATTACCAAATACCAGAGGTGTGTTTACCAAAAAGTCATTTTATAAAATGAAAGAACAAGAGCAAACAAATTGATGAAATCAAGAATTTTCAAAATTATTTGACGGTTGGAAAGACAACTTTAGCTTTGAAACTTGTAATAACTAATGTTTCCATTGGCCAAACCTGTCTAATATTAATTTTGTATCTTCATTGCAAGAAATAAATATGGCGTCCATTTTATATCAGAACGGGTTATGAGAGTGCATATGTAAGGTAATCTCATCACTGGCATCCTATAATGTATTTTCTCGTGTTATTTCAATTTTGGATTTTCTTTTTTTTTTCCTTCCTCCATACACTCTGCGTAGGGTTTTAGGGTGTTACCAATTATAGACTTATCATCAAGTCTGGTGTGGACCACTCATGTGCATATTTACAAGATGATGTTCAGACTTGTGTGACTTGCTATGTTGAATTCAGATCTTTGACTTTGAATCCTTTTCTCTGCCTTAAATCCCCCTCAGAATACATAAGAAAGGTGCTAAGTGCTTAATGGAAGAAGGGGCCCAATTCTCTATGTTTATTAGCAGGATTGATCCGAAAGCTTTAGTTGTTGGACTCAGATATAATTGACTTTACAATTTGAAGTCTTTTCTCTGAATTAAACCCCCCTCTCAAAAGGCATAAAAAACTGCAAAGATTACTGACTGTGATTTAAGTAGTATAGAAAAGTCAGCCACAAAACTGAGCTCTCTATGCTCTTTTTGTGTTAAGCTTGATTTGCCATCTCAAGATGAATCTCCCACAAACCTATGTGAGATGGATCAGCTGCTAACTAAGATGCTAATGCCTGTCGACTTAACTCTGTACCCCAGCTAACTCTGTGATATTGATAAAAATTGGAAAAAAATCAATTTGTTAATTTTTGCCTCATTAATTTTGTACCAGGTAACATAATTTAAGTAAGTTGCAAATGAAAAACTGGTAGTATTTTTTATCATACTGTTTGAGTGAAAACTGGCTTGATTTGTCAAGCATAGGTTTCATTTTCTTTTAGAAACTAAGCTCTCAACTCTTTTTTTTATTTTTTTTTTTTTTAAACTTCTTAAAAGTATTGGAATCCAAAGTGAATACCGACAGAAGGTGGATTGCTATGTGGTGTTTGTAATTAATTGATTTTTATTGATTGCTGAATTTTTTTTAGGCTGCAAGTTATTGAGGCAAAGTCTTAAGTAAAATAATATTATAACATCTACAGTCATAGAGATTTCAGGCTCCTGATAAGTCTTGTTGTATGATTTTTAGATGAAATTGGACTTTGCTTTATATAAGTATGGAGCAAATGTTATTGTGGAACCTGCACTTTGTCAGTCAAGCTCTACATACCAACTGATCTACCAGGGGCCTCAAAATTGCAGGGCGAAATTTGGCAGATCAATAAAAGGGAAATACAAAAGTAAATCCAAATAATAACTGAAATTTATTACAAGGCATTTGAAAATGAATTATAATATGTTTTTGTGAGCTCTATTATTATCTGATAGGAGAACGAACAGCTTCAAACAGATGTGAAGGCTTTTGTTGGACATTTCATTTTTCTGTGCTCTTTCTGCACATATCATTTTGGTCAAATGACTCAAAGGAATATAGAAATTCTTCAGAAACAAGAATTGTCTAGCTGGTTTGTGGTTTGGTAAAAACTTTTTTTCTACTGTCCGAGTGTTTACATGTGTAATATTCCTGGCCTATTACAAGCTTTTGTCATTAATTAAGCTTTTCCCTGTAAGCTACATCAGGTACTCTCTTGAATCCCAACCCCAACTCCTTTTCGAGCACTTTCCTCAGAATGCTACACGGGTTGACTGGTGGCTTCTTTAACGTCAAAGAAATAGGAAAAAAATAGTATGAGAAGTTTTGCAGGCTCTGAGCGGATGGGGAAAAAATATGAACTTAGGTCACCCGTGGTGGTGTGCTTTAAAATAGTGGAAGGAATGGAAGAATTGTGACAGAATTTACCCTGGGATCTCTGAAAGTGGGATTAGTCAAGGAGTAAATTTAAAGTTACAATTTAAGGAGCCTAAGAATTCCCTTGTGCTTAACTCAATAAAGTCATGGATGGGTGTCAAAGTAAGGGCAATATTATGCTATCTCAGGCCAAGTTTCTCTAGCCTACCTGGATTGCTTTCAGTCGCACAGCCAGACACGCCGAGGCCGAAGACCCGGGAAGAGGGGAGAGGGAAGGGGAGCAAAGGGGCGGCGGCCCGTTCTAACCTGTTGTCTGCAGTAGTATTGTTCCCCGGCAAACGGGGGGCATTGGATGTGCAGGTATTTACTGGCAAAGCGTGAATTGCTTGGCCTAGGCTAGATCTAGACCTAGTATAGTAGGCTGTTACCTGAACATAGATCCCGATCTTAGATAGACTCTTCTAGCCCCTCCCAGAGCATTGTTCCGCGGGGGAGAAGAAAGGCCCATTGATCCAGTAAGCCGTACAGTTACACCTCTTGCTCTGACCTCCTACCCAGTTCACAATACTACACCTACCTCGTACATTGTATTCTACGCAGCCAAGCTCAACTGCTGCTTATCTGTCTGCAAGGGAAAACACGGCGAGAAATAGTAATAGCATAAAAGGCATTCGAAAAAGAAAAGTCTATGGTTATAAGCATTATTGGCTTATGCTAGAAACTTGTTTTCTTCTTCTTTTTTTGTTTTTTGTTGTTCGCTTCTATTGGCAATAGCTAGTCCCGCTTCACCAGCTGTTGTAGCGGTTTTCTTTTAAAAATCTTAAAAATCTACACATACCCACACGTTCATTTCTCTTTGTAGTTTGCTTGTGTTTCAACCCTATGACGAGCGAGCTAAAGTTTTGAAAAGAATTAATACGTCATCATGCTTTTTTTGCTTTGTTTTGTTTTGCGGAATGCCAGTGGGATCTGCAGAAGTGGCTGTGGTTAAGTAAACCCTTGTCATTCAGATAAGAATCTAAAAACAATTAAAACGGTGTCCAGATGTTATCATTCCTGAGCTATCTCACCTGTTAAACTAAGTCTATCAGTAATATTTCTTACAGTACACTAGCAAGACTTTCCTAAGCCTTCTAAGCTTTTTAAAACGCTTGAGACAGTTTTTCTATGTAGCGACGATGAAAGATCAACCAGTTAGACCCGCACTTAAGTTATCGTTCTTAAGTAAAACGACATGATTGTAATTTCTCCGTTGTCCGTCTGCGGCTGTTGTGAACATCGTCTCTTAGATCTGATACCCACTAGAGCAATGACTGAAATTCGGAGATGTGCAGGTAATCGAGAGATAATATTTTCAACTGAATACTGCCATAAAAGGATATATTTGACGTCCAGATATGACCTGGGGTACTTTTTACGGGCTCGGCTTTATCAAAGAAGCATCCTGCCTGCTATGGTTAGCCTGACGGAGGCTTATTTAACCCGAAGAAAAGGACTGAGCGTGGGTTTTTATTTATTTATTTTTTTTGAAAGTTTTAACACAGTGCTTGTCATGCTCGAAATGAGCTGATTTGACCTGCAGAAAGGGCCTGAGATCTTAATGGTGGGTGGATTTTGGTTGAAAACTGGTTTAGTTTACCTGGGTCCGGCAAAATCAAACATGTTGAAACACTTCACTCATGGTACGTCTTCTTCTGCGTAAGACCTTTAGTACCAACTCATCTCATTTAAAAAAAAAGTTTTTATTATATTAAAATGTGCGACCTTCGCAAAACATAAGACATTATAGCTGGAAACATCACAAAACGGACCACATTAATGTTAACAGTTGCAGTCAACTTGCAATTGAATATCATGATTTTACACGTTTTTATAGTTTTCATAGAGGCGCAAAGGCTGTAAAGCTGTCATTTCTCAAACACACAATGCGATTTAAGAGTGCTATATGCTTGATCCATGATGTCATCGAGGCATCATTATGCAATGGAATGTTCTCAATGTCGTTGCAATCACATGTATCACTAGAGACCGTCGTTTGTGTGTTGCTTTCTAGGGGAAGAAGGGGTCGATCCTTTTTCCCTGTTGGCATCTTTCATCACCTACTGTGAGCGCTTGAAGCGTGGGCACCGCAAGGCACTGCCGCCCAGCACCGCCGAGTCCTGCCCATCTCCATCTCCCCCCCTCTCTCCTTGCCGGGTCTTCTCGGCTCGCTCTCGACCTGTCCTTATTTTGAGATGGAGATCAATAGTTTATCATTGATTTTCCCGCTCCCTACTTTGCCACTTTTTGCTTCCTTTTACTTTTATTTCGTTTCGGCACCGCGTCATGTGCAGTGTTAAAAGGAAATGAAAGCAAAGACATTTTCTATCGCATCGTGAATCTACCCCACTAGCCGCGATCATGTTTGATTCTTTTTTTAAGCGTAAGAATTATTCCAATTTTTTTTTTTGTTCTGTAGGTCAACTTTACACTATTGTTCCTCGTATTTATTTTTTCGCCATGCTACCACGCTGACGCCATCGAGCAAGGACGTAATGTGCTACCAGACACGCCTTTAGCAATATGCTTTATTTTCGTTCCTCCAGGAGAGATTGCTATCGATTTTTATACCATTGTCGCTAATCTGCTGGAAAAAGAAAATAATAAAAAAGGAGCAAAATGAAATGTCAGAATGCGTGGTTTGCACGCCAGGGTGATTCCAGCGAGCGTGCCGCAGCGTATCAGTGTTAGACCAGTCTTCACGCAGACAACTGAGCTCCATTTGTTTGGGTTTTGTTTTTCTAAACTCTGTTTTGACCTTTGTCATATTGCTTTATTCTCTGTTGTATTGCAAATATGCCGACCAGCATATTTTGACTGTAATCTTCACTTTCAAAGTTTTACGGTAGTCGTTCGAATCCCAGCTTTGCAAGGTGCAGTAGTGTTGGGGATTTGGGAAATGCATCACATATTGCCCCACTCGTACCTAATCTTAGAGGAAGATCTTCCCAGTTCTTTTAAGTTATGCGAAATGGGAGATGCTTACTACCAAATCCTCCTTTGTAAGCTGGTAAAATAAAAAGTACATGGAGTTAGCAATAGTCCGACGCGGACTTAGTAAATAGCTCTGAGCACGCGAGTGGATATAGATTTGGGGCCCCAAGATCCACATATATCTTATGTTATTGGGTTGGGAAGTTTAGGTTCTCATCTCCAATGGAAAGATCGATGTATTGAGAAAACTGTGAACTTTGCTTTCTGTTAAACCTTACCATGACACACCATACCCAGGCCAATATGATCGTTTAAAAAGTAGCGCATTTTTTTCTTAATATTTTTTTGGGTAAACACTAATTTTAGCATTATCTAACCTAAAGATGGTTTGAAATAAAATTCTGTGCAGACTATATTTTAGTCGTTGGATCGCCCTCGCTGGCTCACTGTCCCACTCCCTACTTTTTTCCTCCCATTGTTTTTCAAATGCATACAAATCTTTGCTTTACACCGTAACTCTGCATCTTTTCTTTTTTTTTTTTTTTAATATATATGCATTTCCTACCTTTGTAATCTACAAACGCTTCTAGATTAACTGTCTTGAAAAATTTTCTCATTTTGACGGTCTCTCTCCCCAGCCACTTTTCCCGAGTGATGGATTTAAGTGAAACTCTTGCTACATGAACGAATCCTTACGAAAAATCGCATGATTTGGGATGTTTTTGATCATAGTGCATTGAACATTGATCGAGGCTTGAACTTACTGAAAAGGCACTCGGTAGCAACGGTATCTTACTTTCACACATAAATTACTCACTCGTTCTGCATCTTTCATCTTGTGAAATCTCCCCTCCCCCCCCCCCCACACACACATACACCCACACACTTCTTTAGTCTCTTTTAATATTGCTATTATTATTATTATTATTATTATTATTATTATTATTATTATTATTATTATTATTATTATTATTATTATTATTATTATTATTATTATTATTATTATTATTATTATTATTATTATTATTATTACTATTATATTATTATTACTGTTATCATTATCATCATCATCATTTATAGCTTCTGTCGTGGGTAGGGGAAGACTGAGTGTAGCAAGCAGTAGTGTGTTTTTTAGTTTGTAATTATATCACCTGATGCCCACTGTCTTTGTCGACTGCCCTCTCGTTGCTCTACGCTGGTTTTTTTTTTTTTTTATGTCAAACACAACCGAACTCTCGAACGATCGCAATCTGATGTTTTCAATACGGGCCTCAGCCAAGAATCTTCACCTCCACCTGATTCTGGCGGCCAGTGTACGCTGAAAGTTCCACTTTATTATCCCTGATTCGTTACATTCCGTCTTGGCAGTGTTGTGGCGAGAACGTCTGGTGAGTCACGAGACCTTGATCGCTGACGTCAGCACACCTATCTGATTACAGTCCTTGCCGTCCCGCATCGTGGGGGCACTGGGGCACCGGATTGCTAGATCTAGACGGCTTCCATTGAGCAGCAAGTCTCACTCACTAGCAGTAGCAGTAGCTCTCCCAGACGCCGCGCTAAGCCGCGTATGCTTTGTGCATACAGTTTGCTCTTGTGTGGACATTATGGCTGGTGTTACTTGTTCCATCCAATGAAAGAGATGCAGATTAAACAAAAGAAATCGAGGAAAAAAAAAAGAAAAAAATCGCCAGAGAAACTATTACCAAAATTTAATAAACGCGCCTTGTTTATGTTTCGTGTTGACTCAATAAAATATGAGAGATGCCTCCCGGAAGGTAGTATATTTTACACTACCGTTAATTTATTTATTTAATTTTTTTTTGATTAATCTTTTTTTTTTTTAGATGGGTGTTGTATTTATATATATATATCTGTCTCTCTCTCTCTTGTCTTCTATCCTCTGCGCGTATTTGTATCTGTGTGAATCAGTGAGCGTTTTTCTTTCTTTTCCCTTTATTTAACTCTGCTTTCCATAAGTATAGGATTGCGTGTTAATTTTATGTGCAGTTAGGATTGTGTATTACTTTATGTGCGATTTCCTCTATGTTAACTCGGTCTTTCATTCCGGTTCTTCTGTTTACATTTAATCTATCTTACTTTTTCCGCGGTTTTTTTCTCTCCTACAAAGATGCTCTTACACGAAGATCGCGTTCTGTTTCTCCTCGACTACATCAAGATTTTTTTTTAACCACGCTGTTTCGTTTTCGCTCATTTTTCGTTCTAACGGTAAAGTTGACATCCGTTCTCAGCAAATTTTATTTTGTGGGATACTTTACAGCTTTCCCAACCATGATGGAAATAATCTATCTCCCCACCGAACCAATGGTTTTGAGCCGGGCTATTCCGCCGGTTTGATTCCAGCGCGGATGTCTCGGGTCTATCAACGTCAGCTTGCTCTAGCCATCAACGGCAACACAAACAAAGCCTGGCGCCCGTTGTCCCCCTCCCCCCATCGGCGTTTACCGAGTCCAGTGTCACTTGGACATTATTGTGGCGAGACAAGAGTCGTGACGTCACCTCTGGAGCCCGTTACCGACCAGAGAGCCGCCCAATCAATACATCCGAGATATCTCTCCAAGTCTCTCTCTCTCTCTCTCTCTCTCTCTCTCTCTCTCTCTCTCTCTCTCTCTCTCTCTCTCTCTCTCTCCCTCATCTTTAATTTTCCAGAGCGGATAGTGGTTAAAGCCTCTTTATCGGGCTTTACATCTCTCTTTTTTGAAGGTTCATCGAGCAAAAGTTGAAAATTTTGAAATCCTCTCTATGGTAGACTGAGTTTGTGAAAGAAGTTATTCCCTCCATTTCCTCTCTCTCTCTCTGTCTCTCTCTCTCTCTCTCTCTCTCTCTCTCTCTCTCTCTCTCTCTCTCTCTCTCTCTCTTTAATCGACAGTTTAATCGGACGTTGAGTCTATAGTTATGAGGGTGTACATCTACCGAAACATACATATTTCTTTTTTTTTTTTTTTTAAATCGACATATTAATTGGACGTTGAGTCTATAGTTATGAGGATGTACATCTACCGAAACATACATATTTCTCGTATCCCTTGTATTTCACATCCTATGAGGAAGCTCAACCCTTCTTTCGTCTAACGAAATGATAGCTGAGATTTATGGAGTAAATCAAATTGATCATTACAATAATTCGAATTCAACTTTTTAGTTGAAGTTTAGATACATATCTAGACTTTTATCACTATTCAACTCATTTCCATATCGTGGTAATACATTTCGTTAGTTGAGCTACTGCGTATTCTCAGCGCGGATTATCTGAAATAATAATCTGAACACCCCCCCCCCCCCCCTCTCTCTCTCTCTCTCTCTCTCTCTCTCTCTCTCATTATCTTTATATCTCTCCTCTCTCTCTGTCTTTTCTTTTTTTTTTTTTAGATTAATTTTTCATTCTGTCACGGTTTCCAACGGATCTTCCCATGGGAACGCCAGTCGCGGTCCAGGCCAGTAGCCACTACTCTACGCCGCCTCACCGTGCCTGATTAGATGTATAGACTTTGCGCCACACCTGATCTGCGTTTTCCGGTGCCCAAAAAGAACCTTCTCCCTCACCCCTCCCAACGCCCCCCTCACCTTTTAAAAAAAAATATTTTTTAATGGGTGGCTGAGTTGTGACAGAAAAAAGGAGATGCCCTGACTTTCCTTATTTGGACATAACTCCCCTGCTGATGCCCTCTAAGAGAGAGATAGATAGATAGATAGATAGATAGAGAGAGAGAGAGAGAGAGAGAGAGAGAGAGAGAGAGAGAGAGAGAGAGAGAGAGAGAGAGAGAGAGAGAGAGAGATCATATCCATTGCACGTTTATCTTACCTCGACTGGTGGCTTGATTAGGTGTTCACGCCCAATTTAGACAATTGATAACATGGCTAAATAATGATTAAAAATAAAAAGGTTTGGAACATAACTATGGTCGGTTGCGTTCTATGGATATCGCTCTTCGCAAGTTAGAATTACCAGATAATCATATGCCCAGAATCACAACGTTAGGAGGCTTTGGAAAAAAAAAAAAAATCAAAGAATTTCATTGGACTTTTTTTTTCAGTCTACCCCCATCCCCAATTTTTTTTTCCCCTTCATTCTGTCCTCCATAACTAAACGAATCTTCCATCTGCAACGACAGCTGTTCCCACAACTGGCCACTACCAATCCGGCCGGCCAGACACAATCCAGTCCTGTGGGTGGATGCCCTCTGACCTGTGACCTTGCCGACTCGGGCGGCTCACTTCGCGTCCTGGTATCACCCTTCTCCCCGCACTGACCCGCGGGCGCGTGAGGTCGACGGCGACTGTGTCCCTGGGAAGTCCCGCGCCTCGAGTCTCGGGGGGTGGAGGCGGGTGAGGCTGGTCCAGTGGGATGGCCACTCCTCTAGCTCTTTCTCAACGGCCCGTAGTAGAGTAATCCAACGCTCGATGTCAATTGTAACCCGCTCACTGTGGTCGGGCTGGCCCACTGCCGCTAGATATAGAGGAGGCTCGCTGTATTTTCCGTTCTTTACTTTAGTCTATGTTTATCCCTCAGTCTTTTCCCCTCATCCTGTTGTCTTCAACTCATAAATTCCTTGGTTTTCTTACTCTTCACTTATCTCTCATGTTTTTCTTCTTTCAGCTTTGTCCTATAGCACCTCTCTTTCTCACTCGGACTCGCTGGCGTTCTGTCCATAACTTTCTCTTCCTATGTCTCTTGTCTCCTCTCTCATTGCGTCGCATTTTCATCCTTCTCCTATCTCTCTCTCTGTCTCTCCCTTTCTCCCTCTCTTTCTCTTCCTCTCTCTCTCTTTCTCCATCTCTCTCGCTCTCTCCATCCTTCTCTCCCACCTCCACCTCACTTTTCACTTCATCTTCATCTCCAATTTATTTATCTTTTTGTGTCTTTTTTGTTTGTTTGTTTGTTTCTATTTCTTCTTTGTCCCTTCATTTCTCGCCTCTCCCCCCTCTCTCTCTCTCCATTTCCAATACTCTCTAATGTGTCCATTTAAGGAAGACGAGGAAAATGGAATGTGAGATTGTGGCCGTGATTGCGGTCTATCAGTGTGTGGAGGTTTATGGAGCAGGACTTAATCCCTGCCACGCTCACACCCACGTAAACTGTGATGTCGATACATGATTGGGTTTTAGTTTCCTTTACCCTTCCACGCGTTTTCTATTTCGAGCAGCGCGCGTCGTTTTTTGAGCGATAGATCGATGGAGCATCCTTCTGCTCATGCACAAACCCTCACCATCTGACGTCAGATTTCAAGGATTTGTAGGGGCAGAGCTCAAAGAATCCTGGTAGACAGACTTCTTATTGTGTACAAGTACACAACGTCCCACCTGCTTAAAATGAAGCACTGTCGAAGACTGCGGTGGCTTTATCTCTATTTCTGGTCTCAATATATGAAGGGTATTTTCAGTACGATGACGCTGGCTAATCGCCGCATATCTCACCCGCGGCTCCCACACACTTCCAGCGTTCTACATCAAAGTAAGTAACCTGCTTTTAGCTGAAAACCATGGTTTTAGTTGGATCATTTTGCTTGGTATAATTATAATAGTCCCCAATTACAGCGCCTGTTTATTGGTTCTTAATATAATTATTACCGTCTTTCGCCCTGAAGCAACTAAATAGTCCGGACTGAATCAAATAGCATTTGTGACTTAAAGCAATCTAGCTCTTTAGCGGGCATTACGCGCTGTGAATAAAACACTTTTTTTTTAAATTAGAGGGGAAGAAGTGAGACTTGAATAGCACTATTGTTCCAGGTTAATCAGAACCAGCAGTGACATCATAGTTGTTCTCCTTATTTCCTTGATGGCTCACGCCCCGCCACTACCGGTACCAGGGTCTTTGGTTGGTACTACTTTAGCGCTGGTGTGGTGAACGATGCCCTAACCGCCTCAATGGGATGCTTTGGCCATCTCTCCAGTCCTCAGTCACCAGTCAAAGAAATAGTTTTTTTCTTCCTCAAGCGCTTTTTTGCCCCCTTTTCCATTTTTTTCCAACGTTTAGGAACCGGGTTCACTTGGTCCGCTTGGTCCACTTGGTCCACTTGGTCCGCTTGGTCCACTTCTATCTAAGGCGAGGGTGGCGGGTTGACCGAATTATAACACTACTACAGCCTTGTCCAGACTTAACCTCTGCTAGAAACTCAGCCTTGAGCTGCCCTTTTGTGGGCTTGGTGAAATTTCTTTGCCTTTTTTAGATGCTGGTAAAAAGAAAGTATTGAAACAAAGGCGCAGTCATTTTACTCTCGTCCTTCACCACCCTCTTGTCTCATAGCCTTCATTGAAAACACCGGTTTTAAACACAGCGATATCGAGAAGGCCACGGAGAATTGAATGCGTGTTATTTATTTATTTATTTATTTATTTATTTTTAGGCCTGTTGTCGATTTAAAACTCCACCTCCCACAAGAATAATGTTACTCTCCAAACTCTCGGTATTCTTTTTCTAACTGTCCTCCTCTGCATTCTTCTTTCGCTCCTCCTTCTCCACATTTTTTAAAAATCCTCCAACGGCCCTCTTCCTCTTCTGTCCGTCCCCCTCCTCTTCTCCTGCTCGTCGTGGCCCTCACCTTCCCCAGCCTGCTCCACCCATATCACCGTTTTGCCCATTATAAGTTAATGATGTCCTCGCCGCCTTACATGATTTGAGCCGTTCATTGATTTTTTGCTTCTTATTCTACTTTGTCACTTGTTATTTTTGAGCTGCTTCCCCTTATTCCTTGATTTTATCCCGCCTTTTTTAGCACGGTGTGAGTGGTAAAGGGCCTACGTGCCCGAGCTTGTTAACCGGCCGTCTATCATTCAGTGGAGAAAAAGAAAAAAAAGCTGGCTGTAGCTCTCTGTTTGGAGAAAATAAGAAAAAGTTCACCGGATGAGTTATATCGTCTATTCGTGGCATTTTGCTGTGCTGATGTCAGGAATCTACGGTCCTTTTATCCCTATTTTTATGCGTGATGTTTTCTTTTTTTTTCGTCTCTAAAAATAATGATGACGATTGCAGGAATTTAAGACCTCGCCTTAGCTATAAATACATGGGTGACGCGCGGAGAAATTAAAGTCTTCCAGATTTCTGTTCCACTAAAATGGGTATACATTTATTTATTGAGTAAAGGATCTTTAGGGTAAACGTTTTTTTTTCCCTCACTTGAACTATTTTCATACCACATTACTCTCACATCGCAAAGCTTGTTCCATCTTTAATTTTTGGTCGCACTGCTTGTCTTTAAGAATTTTAACTTTGCAAAGGTTTCTGTCCAATTTTACATCCATAACCATAAAAAAAGGGGGAGGGGGGGGCGGGGGAGATGTAAAATAAAGTAATGCAATTCTCCCTTTCCCTTTACCGCCGTTTTAGAATTATAAATGAAAAAAAAAATTATAACAAGTTCCGTTGATTAAAAAAAAAGAGGGAACTTTTAGCATCGCAGGAATGAAAGGGCCAAAAAAGAAGCAGCAGCGATGGAGAAAGCGTGCCATCATGTTGGCCGAGTGGGCTGGTGTGCGGAGTCTAAAATGGGCGAGCATCTCAGCACCATCACCAGCCTCATCATTACCGACCGGCTCTCTGTGGGCGAGATGGAGCTCCCGCGGCCGCGGCGTATATTATTAAGAAAGTGCAAATACTGGAGTTCTCGCTTAAGAGCTCTAGCTTTCGATTTTCAGCCCAGCTTCTAACGATTGTGTTTTTGTCCTTCTTCGTTTTTTTTCCTCAATTTTTTTTTCAATCTTTCTTTAATGTTTTTACCCGTGTTTGTAAGCTATGTCTCTCATGCTTTGCTGGCTTGATCAAGGCAGGGATTCTCGTCTGTGGGTTGGTTTGGGTTTATTTGAGTGTCTCAGTGGCGTGTTGCATTTCTACCCTCTCTCTGCCTCTGTCTGTCTCTCTATCGCTCTCTCCCTCTCTCCCTCCCTCCCTCTCTCTCTCTCTCTCTCTCTCTCTCTCTCTCTCTCTCTCTCTGAACGTAATCTATCTCAAGCTCTCTTCTTCACCAACTCTGGTGGTCGGGAGGTAGGCCAACGGCCATCTTGAGATCGATCGATTGAGACAAGTCATTAACGTTCGAAACCGAAGTTCGTTCAGAGAACCACTAAGGTTTGGGTCTGACGCTTTTACTTTATCTTTGTCCAGCAGACAAAATTTTAACCTGTGGAAAACAACACACACAAATCAGCAAAAACCAAAAAACATCAACCAATCAAATAAACATTGTAACTCGGTGTCAATTCCTTGTGAAAGAGGATATTTCAAACAACCAACCAAATCCCCTTTTTTTTTTTGGACAAGCCCTGATGTAATCCTCAGTGTTAGGCAGTCTATATAAAATTGAGCTTGATAAAGTACTTACATGTGGTGGCTCTGTTGTGTCAGGCATGCTCCATGACGTCAAGAGCCAAGGACACTGTAGAAAGAGCCTTGGCAGCCTCTGCTAGCAAGGAAAACGCCTTTTATTTACGTTGCTCGTAAGACTCAGAGATCTGTTAGATCAGCCTGCTGTCTATTTTCTAAGAACTGATCAATAATCCTCACCGGTCTAGGATCACTGCTGCCATACAACAAGACGCTTTTATGTTTTTCTATGGAACGTTTCTTTTACACATATTTCCATGTACGGTACGATTTAACATGACTCAGTTCGTTCATACAGGTCTTTGTCTCTGGTAGGTTTACAACCGGAGTATGATATTTGGAGCACTACTATACTGCGTATTAAAGATAACCGCAATGGTCCGGTTAATCAACGGTATCAATTAAAAAAAAAAAAAAAGAAAAGAAAAAGCCTCTATCAACATTTGATTTTGAAGTTCAACGGCGAATACTTCTTGAATCAAAACACCTTTGCATCTAAACACGGGTTATTGAACGAATATTCTTAACTTCTCTGCCCTCATTGCGACAGTTGAAGCCGACTGTGCTATCAGACCGTATTTTGAAACCAGCTATAGGCAAGTTTACAGATCTTCTCTTCGTATTACCTACAACTTCAAAGTTTCTTAGGACATGATAGGATTCTGGCTTCCTTCTTGATATTCTTCGCTTTGCGTGACCCAATAGTTTCTGATTGCTGCGATTGGAACCGAAAGGTATAATTACTTTGTCGGCACTTATTATTGTGTTAGCTATGTCTTTCTCTATTTCTCCTCCAGTTTCCATTGCGCCTGAATTCATCATTTTATCTAAACTTTCACCTGCACAGTAGCAGAATCTTAAATTATTTCATGTCCCCAAAGTCGCTCCTAGTGTTTACCGGGATATTTTATCAGCTCTCTAATCGCCATACCTCATTGCATTTGGTCCTCATTATATCCATTTCAACTTCGTCGAACAACATATCGTATCGCAAAGTGAGTTTAGAGCCTTGCCTTTACAGCCCTGCCCTGTTGGCCAGATGGGCTTGTTTAGTATGCTTTCAAAACCGGACTTTACTTCAATGTGGAAAACCTAGAGCAGCCGATCAAAGGAACTCGTCAACCAAACACTGTGCTCTGCGGTGATTGTGCCCTAATAATGGCCCATTGCTGCTTACTAGGTATACCATTATCTCCCTTGCCTGTGCTCTTCTTTACCTCTCTGCCATTTATTTTTCCTTTTTTCCATTCCTGTGCCTATCGTGAAAGAGGCTTGTAATGAAGAATTGGCCTGGAGCTAAGGCTGGCCGAGCTCGACCCGTGCTGTAAGAAATAACTGGCAGGGAAGATCGATGGATGATTTTGGTCCTTGGTGGCAGGGAGAGCTGTGTCCACACTGTACGGCCTCGCCTCGCTTTAGAAATTGAAAGCTACTATCTGCCCGTCCGGCTGTTTGGTCTCTTCAGTTTATTATCATCATCATCATCATCATCATCATTATTATTATTATTATTATTATTATTATTATTATTATTATTATTATTATTATTATTATTATTATTATTATTATCATCATCATCATCATCATCATTATCATTATTATTATCATTATTATTATTATTATTATTATTGTCATCATCATTATTATTATTATTATTATTTAACTTTGAAAACAATTTTCTCCTTCTTCTTATCTAAATTCTCACTTTCCTCCTCCTCCCTCTCGCCCCCTCTCTGTTTTAATCTATCCTCTCTGTCTGTGTCTCTCTCTAGGCTGTAGCCCTCTGTCTATAGGTTTATGCTTACCCATTTGTCAATCCCAGAGATGCGATTACACATCCTTTTCTCTCAGTGTAAATGGGTCTCTGGCTCCACCTCGAATCTTGCGATATTTTTAAAGTATTTTTTGTCACGAAAATTTTATGAAAATAGACTTGTTAAACTGAATTCTTTATCTCTTTTCCGCCCCAGTTTAGACTCCTATGTTTACAAA